>JACBWV010000394.1:1322056-1444556 GCA_013435795.1 Chlamydomonas sp. ICE-L | reverse complement strand
CTTCACACCCACAACCACCTATCTACCTACCTACCTACCCACACACCCACACACCCACACACGTCCCCTTCATCTCCCCAAGTACATGGAGGGAGAGCGTCGAGCTATTGAGCCGGCGTGGATGTCATTCTACATTCTACATAGATACACATGCCCTTGGGTACATATACATATACAAAGACCTGCCTGTGCAGGCCCCAAGACAGGGCAAGAACACACCACCTGAACACACCACCTGAACCCACCACCTGAACACACCACCTGAACACACCACCTGAACACACCACCTGAACACACCACCTGAACACACCACCTGAACACACCACCTGAACACACCACCTGAACACACCACCTGAACACACCACCTGAACACACCACCTGAACACACCACCCTGAACACACACCTGAACAACACACCCTGAACACACCACCTGAACACACCACCTGAACACACCACCTGAACACACCACCTGAACACACCACCTGAACACACCACCTGAACACACCACCTGAACACACCACCTGAACACACCACCTGAACACACCACCTGAACCCAGCAAACCTGCCTGGATGCCATCCTACATGGATACACATACCCTTGGAGACATATACAGATACATATACAGATACAAATAAATTATAAATAATATAAACTGCCTGTGCAGGCCCCAAGACAGGGCAAGAACCCACCACCTGTACCCAGCAACCCTGCATGGATGTCATTCAACATTCTACATGGATAAACATACCCTTAAAGACATGCACACATAAATGTATACAAAATGTATGTAATGTAACAATGTATAAAATGTAATGTACAAACAAAATGTATAAACAATGTATAAAATGTATAAACAATGTATAAAATGTAATGTACAAACAAAATGTATAAACAATGTATAAAATGTAATGTACAAATAAAATGTATAAACTATGTATAAAATGTAATGTACGAACAAAATGTATACAATGTATATAAAATGCATATACAAATACACGGTGGGGGGGCAGGAATAAAGTTTGCAGACCGCATGTTCGGATTTGTTTTTTCCACTCCTGCCCCCCCCCCCCCCCCCCCCCCCCACACACACACCCCCTCCCCCCCCGAGGCTTCATATCTGGACACCCAGACAGTATAACATAGTGAAAGGGGGGTCCGTGAGCATCATCTCGTCAAGGCCTTTCCAACCATACAACAACACAAAAAAATTGTGTTTGGACAAAGTTGTTCAGTTTTGAGTATTTTTACAACTTTCTTGGGTAGCTCAGTAGTCCGCGCCCTTGGAGGAGATCACCCAGGTACGAAAAGGACTAAAGGCGTTATTTATCTGTCTATATATAATTATCATTATCATCATCATTATCATGGTTTAATTGACTCAAATTGTATTCTGAAGCCTGAGGGTCTGCTCAGGTGTAGTGGGGGTGTGTGGGGGGTGATGGTGTGTGTGGGGGGGGGAGGAGGGTGTGCATGTGTGGTGGTGGCCGTGGCGTGGTGTGAGGGTGGGGGTGGGTTGGGGGGGGTGGGTGGTGGGGGGGCTAGACCCCAGGCTCGACGCGTTACAAACCTCGTCAGGGACCAGAATAGAAAGCGCATACGAAACGTGCGTTTTTCAGCTGACTTGACATCGTGCGACAATGGGTGACAAGGTGCAGGTGATCGTCCAGCCCATGGCGCCCAGCCGGAATGTGCCTTCCAGGACACCCACCAAATTACACACTGGGTGAAACAGACTAACGGTGCAGATTTGTACTCGTCTCGTCGATCCCTTTCGATGTGCCTTAAGTCCAAAAATCCGCACTGCAAGAAAGTTACACACGAAAGTACAAATAAAGTTGGGAAAACGGTCTGAATCCCCCCCCATCCCCCCCCCCCCCCCCTCAATCTCGGCCGCCTGTGGATGTATCGACATTTGTTTTGTATCAACTATTGCTTGCTCTTCTCTATCCATATCGAATATGAGGTACGAAATATTTTTCTTGCCCCCCCCTCGCAAATACATATGCAAATACATATACAAATACATATACAAAGACAAATAAAAATGAAAATACGTCTACAAATACAAATACCTGCATGTGCAGGTCCCAAGACAGGCCAAGAACCAACCACCTGTACCCAGCGAACCTGAGTGGATGCCATCCGACATCCTACATGGATACACATACCCTTGGAGACATACACAGATGCAAATAAAAATACAAATACATATGCAAATATATATACAAATACAAATAAATTATAAATCACATGAACTGCCTGTGCAAGCCCCAAATAAATTATAAATCATATGAACTGCCTGTGAAATCCCCAAATAAATTATAAATTATATGAACTGCCTGTGCAAGCCCCAAATAAATCGTAAATCATATGAACTGCCTGTGCAAGCCCCAAATAAATCATGAATCATATGAACTGCCTGTGCAAGCCCCAAATAAATCATAAATCATATGAACTGCCTGTGCAGGCCCAAAAACAGGTCAAGAACCCACCACCTGTACCCAACCAACCTGAGTGGATGCCATCCGACATCCTACATGGAGATGAGCTTGACCTGACAGATGAAGAGGATGACTGCATCCTTGGCAGTACAGCAGGCCGGTTTGGAGCTGCAAGTACATGCAATGCCCAAACCAGCAGGCAGGCGATGGCCATGGAGGCTCCTGACACTGCTCTCATTCGCAGGGCTGGTGGTGGCACTAGTGGTAGTGCTGCTGCTGGCTGTGGTGCTGGTGTTGGAGGTGGTAGTGCTGCTGCTAGCGGTGGCGGTGGTGGCAGTGGAGGTGGTGGTGCTGCTGGCGGCAGTGGTGGTGCTGCTGGTGGAGGTGGTGGTGGTGCTGCTGGCGGCAGTGGTGGTGCTGCTGGTGGTAGTGGTGGTGCTGCTGGTGCTGGTCGGGCTACAGGTGCAGAGTACGGTTCCCGGCACATGTGCCAAGGACAGCCCACTACGTCAACCTCACCTTGGATAGACCAATGTGATGGTGATGATGACGCTCTTCCTCTTTACGATTTTGATTCCACTCCTCGCGATCTCTACCCTACTCAAGAGATTGGTCTTGTCGATGCTCCAAAGGGTGAGAAGAATGGACATGCTCAGGATCAGGCACTCGAAGAAGGGTGGCGATGCGGGCAGCGGGGGCAAGAGCGTCCACAAGGGGATAAACTGGAGGAGCAGCAACAGCATCGCCAGCAGCAGCAAGAACAGCGGCAAGGTCAGAAGCAGCAACAGAAT
The DNA here is from genome assembly GCA_013435795.1 of Chlamydomonas sp. ICE-L. Classification (NCBI taxonomy): domain Eukaryota; kingdom Viridiplantae; phylum Chlorophyta; class Chlorophyceae; order Chlamydomonadales; family Chlamydomonadaceae; genus Chlamydomonas; species Chlamydomonas sp. ICE-L. The sequence goes on along the minus strand of JACBWV010000394.1, from coordinate 1,441,322 downwards.
CTGGAGAAGGAGCAGGTGGCTATATATGATAAACTGCAGGAGCAGGAACAGCAGCGCCAGCAGCAGCAAGAAAAGCAGCAGCAACAGAATCTGGAGAAGGAGCAGGTGGTTGAAGAGGATCCTATTAAAGCCATACCTGGCAGAGGTCTCATCCTATCCATGGCCTTCAAGCGCATCGTACAAAGGGCTATCAACACAGCAAGAGCCTCCAAACGCCAGCGCTCACTCGCATACGAGGTCACCCAATCAGGCACAGAGAACCTTCACCGCCCTTCTGACATGCTGCTGGGTACAGATCTGAGAGGTAAAGGTCTGATGGCTATAGATCTGATGGGTAAAGATGGGGGTACAGGATCGGCCACATGGAAGCAACCAGACCCTGCTGACCCCCTGTCAGGCAGAGGCAAGGCCAGGTGTCTTGGCTCCAGTGGGAACCAGCCAGACTCACCAGATCCCTTGGTGGATGATCACGGTGCTAAGGGGGTGGACTACCTCCTCCAACAAGCAGCCTCGGTATCCAAGGAGCGTGTGGAGCAGCAGGTGCGGATGCGTAGCCACCCTCTTGCCGCCATGGCGAGGTTGCTTGTCCTGCCCTCTGAGAAAGAGACCACCCCTAGGGACGAGCCCAAGTCAAAGGGGGGGGCTGTTGGGGGTGGGAGCTCTGAATTGGGCGGCGGCAGAAACTCTGGCGGGTTTCAACTAAACCCTGTGCGTAAGGCAGAGCTGCCCAAGCCAACTGCCGCGCGCCAGCTTGGGGCAGGGAGTGCAAGGCCAGGTGTCGTGGGCCCAGCTGGAGACAAAGCCAAGCCCCCCAAAAGGGGTCGGCCGGCAGGCCAGAAGAATGGGGCTGCTGGTGGGAAAGCAGCAAAAAAAAGTGTCAAGGGAGCCCCTGTGGCTGTCTCTCTACAAAGGGGGAAGAGTGTCTTGGCAGCAGGTAATATTCAACTGAAAGGGTCGGATGGACCTGTATTCTTGGACAATACCAATCCAGCTTCACACGGAGTGCCCTCAAGGTCGCTTCCTGCCCCACCTGCAGTGAAAGGGTCTCCCTGTATCGTTGACATTTCGGTGGACAGTGATGATGACGAAGTGCATGCCGACTGCGGTGCTCCCGGGGCAGCTGGCGGTGGTGATGCAGGTGGAGGCGCTGTCGGTGGTGATGCAGGTGGTGCTGTCGGTGGTGGTGCAGGTGGTGGTGCAGGTGCTGTCGGTGGTGGTGCATGTGGTAATGCAGGTGATGATGTTGGTAATGATGTTGGTGGTGCTGTCGGTGGTGATGCAGATGATGAAGTTGGTGGTGCCGCCGGTGGTGATGCAGAGGGGTACTGCGTCAGCGAGGAAAGTGAGGATGAGGCACCACCGGTGTATGCTTTGTTTGGCGGCGCAGAAAGTAGTCTCGCTGAGACGTTGGACCCCGCAAGGGGTACAGAGCGGGAGCAACAGCAGGAAGAGCACAGGGGGGAGGGGGTGCTGCAGCAATGTAACGATCATCAGCAGCAGCAGGAGCAAGAGCAGCAGCAACAAGAACAACGGCAGCAACAGGAGCAGCAACAGCAGCAAGAGCAGCAACAACAAAATCCTGACCTCAAACACCCTCACCACCAGCAAGACCACGGGCACTCTTACCCCCCGCGTCGCCATGGATGTGGGCATGAGCCTGAACAGACAAACTCCCAGCACCAGCAAGACCACGGGCACTCTCACCCCCCCCGCCGCCATGGATGTGGGCATGAGCCTGAACAGACAAACTCCCAGCACCAGCATGACCACGAGTACACTCACCCCCAGCATGAGCATGCGCATGCTAATCACCAGCTTGACCACGGGTACACCTACCCCCAGCATGGCCAGGAGCCTGGACATGAGCCAGAACATGCAAGGCCTCACCACCAGCATGAGCATGATAATCACCCCCTTGACCACGGGTACACTCACCCCCAGCATGGCGGCGACCCTGGAAATGAGCTAGGTCATACAAGGCCTGACCACCAGTATGACCATGAGCATAGTGGACCACGGTATGACCATGAAAGTGGGCGTGACCACAAGCGTGGACATGAGCGTGATCTTGAACTTTCTGACTACCAGCATGACCACGGACAAACTCACCTACCACATGGGCGTGTGCACGTACATGAGGGTGGGCATGAGCGTGACCTAGAACTTTCTGCCCACCAGCATGGCCACGGACAAACTCACCTACGACACAACCACGAGCGTGGGCATGACCATGAGCCGGAGCATGAGTGTGCTCAGGAGCTTTCTGACCACCAGCATGACCACGGACAAACTCACCGAGACCACGAGCGTGGGCATGACCATGAGTGTGGTCAAGAACTCTCTGACCACCAGCATGACCAGGTGCAAACTCACCTACGGCACAAGCGTGGGCATGACCATGATCATACTAACCACCAGAATCGCCCAGCTTATCCTTGGGGGCGCTCTGTGTCGGTTCCTCAAACCAATCCTGAAGAGGATGATGACTTCTGCTTCACCATGTCTCAGGTAAGGTTAAGTTAAAGTTTAGTTCAGGTTCAGTTAAAGTTGAGTTCGCAAGGTCACCATGCCATGACTGTTGCGTCACCATGTCCCAGTTAAGGTTTAGTTCAAGTTTAGTTCACAAGGTCACCATGGCATGACTGTTGGGACACCGTGTCCCTTGCATCACCATGACCCAGGTTAGGTTTAGTTAAAGTTTAGTTAATATGTAGGGTTAGGAGGGGGGGTCTTAGCTCCTTAGGGCTAATAGCCCTGATAGGGCTAATTAGCCCTAAAATAAATCCCATTTTTTTAGCATTAAGTAGAGGTGAAAGGTAATGATAACGCCTGGTGGGGCGTGGTGTTAAGGGAGCCCGTCGTACGCAGGTGGGGAGCGGTCTCCTACCTCAACTGGACAAGTTACCATCGCGGTAGACGACGACCTGCAACGCCAAGAGCGACCGAAGGGGGAGTCGAACCCCCGACTCATCGTCCTCAAGCGATCTGGTCTACCACTAGACCATTGTATATCACTGAAAGGGGCTAAGTAGAGGTGAAGAGAAAAGATATAGCACAGCGTCATGGCTGGAAACGGAACGCGACGGTAACAGAGAGGTGAAATTACGAGTAGCAGGTCTGGCAGGAACAGTAAGACAAGAGCTTAGGCAGGCAATAAAGGAATTGTTCGGAGCATCTGATATTATCGCTAGCTGATTTTTGCATTGCGCTGCTCAGTAATTCTCATTCGCGAATGGCAACCTTTTCCAATCTACCCAAGTCTAAGTACGTAAGAGGCGGAAAACAGATATTCATAGACAGCACCCTATATCCCAGCCGCTGATCAAGGCTACTCCATAAGATCACCCAGGTTTCCTTCACTAACAGTTACTTAGTTTAAGTTCCCTTTCCTACCAGTCACTCTGTCTCAGTATTTTTCATGTTGAACTTCATCCATCCTAGTCTACACCTCTGTAACCGTGCAAGTATCCCTCCACCAGTTTTTTTTCAATTCTGCGGCGCTGATGCCTATCCAGCTTTTGGGACGACTGAATAGCGTCAAGGGAGGTTGGAAGAAGCTCTTACGACCTAAGATGCAAGCTTCTGAAGATGGGATGGATGCAGATGGGGTCGAGGAGCAGTGCGTCATCGCTTGACATAGAGTTTGAATAGACCTATCCATGATTTTTGCCATACTCTGTTATGTACTTACATACTTATACTCCAGTGTAACGTGTTGATATAATAATATGGCGATCTCCGTTCATGCCTGCAGTTATGAGCTACTTCATCATGAACTCATGGCGGTCAGATCACATTGTTTTGGCTAAGTTTGGCTCAATGAGTTGTTACTATTAGGGCTAATTTAGCTAACAGCCCTAATAGGGCTGATTTTGTTCAATTAGCCCTAACCTCCGAAAGCCTATTAATGTTTAGTTAGCACTTATTTCGCAAGGTCACCATGGCATGACTGTTGCGACACCATGTCCCTTGCGTCACCATGTCCCAGTTTAGGTTTGGTTCAACTTTAGTTCGCAAGGTCACCATGCCATGACTGTTGCGTCACCATGTCCCTTGCGTCACCATGTCCCTTGCGTCATCGTGTCTCCAAACCAATCCTGCAGAAGATGATGACCTTTACGTTACCCTGTCCCTTGCGTCACCATGTCTCCAAACCAATCCTTAAGAGGATGATGCCCCTTGCGTTACCATGTCCCTTGCATCACCATGTCTCCAAACCAATCCTTAAGAGGATGATGCCCCTTGCGTTACCATGTCCCTTGCATTGTCATGTCTCCAAACCAATCCTGGAGAGGATGATGACCTTTACGTTACCATGTCCCTTGCATCGTCATGTCTCCAAACCAATCCTGAAGAGGATGATGTCCATTACGTTACCATGTCCCTTGCGTCACCATGTCTCCAAACCAATCCTGAAGAGGATGATGCCCCTTGCGTCACCATGTACCTTGCGTCACCATGCCCCAGGTGCCTCTGTCTGTACGACGGAAGCGAAAGAAGTCCTCTTCCCACCGAGACAACGTGCAAGGTGGCACTCCCCTTCTGGAAACACTGAACTGGCAGGGGTCTGGCCGATCAGGGCCTGGATCTATGCGGACGCTCTCTGCTGCAGCAACACCGACGATGCCAAAAGCACGCAGCTGGCGTGGTGCTGGTGGATCAGGGCCTGGATCTATGCGGACGCTGTCTGGTGCTGCAACACCGGCGATGCCGGAAACGCGCAACTGGCGTGGTACAGATCGATCTAACCCTGGATCTCCTGAGGGAGAGATGCCACCTCTGTCGCAGGTAATTTGAATCTGAATTTGAATTTGTGCATCGTTTTTCAGCCAATACCAATGGTGTCTTCCCCTCCTGAGAGGGAACTGCCACCTGTGTCTCAGATAATTGGAATTCGAATTGTTACATGATTTTCAGTCAACCCCAATGGTATCTTCCCCTTATGAGAGGGAGCTACCACCTCTGTCTCAGGTAAATTTAATTTGAATTTGAATTGTTACATAGTTTTTCAGCCAACACCGATAGTGTCTTCCCCTCCTGTGGGAGAGATGCCACCTCTCTCGCAGGTAATTTGAATTGAATTTGAATTTGTACAACGTTTTTCAGCCATCATGATTGGTGTCTTCTCCTCCTGAGAGGGAGCTGCCATCTCTGTCTCAGGTAATTTGAATTTGAATTTTTACATGGTTTCAAGCCAACAACGTTGGCGCATTCCTCTCATGAAGGAGGGCTGCCACCTCTGTCTCAGGACCTTTGAATTTGATTATGAATTTGTACATCATCGTGTTTCAGTCAACACCGATGGTGTCTTTCCCTCCTGAGAGGGAGCCTGCCGTCAGTACGCTACCCTAGTACACATTCAATGCTGTACATAATGACAGACAGTATTCTCCTGAAGGATAATTGCCACCTCTGTTGCATGTTATGTACTACCTGAGCTCCGCATTTGTAATGTACTAGGGTACATGTTCTACCATTGGTACTACATGTAATACCGCATGTGATATACTGCCTGGGCTTGACTTTTGTAATGTACAGGTAGTACACATTAATTCCCTGTCGCATGTAATGTACCTGGGCTCTACATTTATAATGTACATGTAGTCCATATCAATTACCTGTCGCATGTAATGTACTACCTGGGCTCACTGCACGTGTAGCAGCATGTGTGTGTTTGTGAGTGCGCGTTTGTGTGTGTGCGATGTGCGTGATAAACTGTCAGGCCAAACTGCATGTGTATCAGCAGGTGTGTGTGTGCTATACTACTACCTGGGCTCAACAAAATACCAATATGCCTTTGTCAACATACCTTAGTCAGTATATAGTGATCTGTATCACAGCCCCTTTCAGTAATATACAATGGTCTAGTGGTAGACCAGATCACTCTGAGGATGAAGAGGCGGGGGTTGCAGGTCGTCGTCAACCGCCATGGTAGCTGGTCCAGTTGAGGTAGAAGACCGCCCCCCACCTGTGCACGACGGGCTCCCTTAACACCACACCCCACCAGGCGTCATCATTACCTTAGTCAGTATATAGTGATCTGTATTACACACAGTATCCCGGTTAAGCAAATAAATACATGGTTCTATGGTTCCCGCGAGGCACCCCGTGAGGCACCCAGGCTATTCATCGATACTTGCACGATACTCCACGATACCCTAGGCTAACTCAGGCTATTTTGCGTTATTTCGGTCTTTTTCGGGCTCCCCCAGGCTATTTTCCGATACTTGCACGATACTTGCACGACACTTCACCGTATCCCGTTAAAGCGAATGTTTCTATGGTTGATCATTTTGCTGGACTGAAGAAGGTGCTGGGTATGAATCCCTACGGGTGAGCTTTAGTGTTCGCGGTCGCTGTCAACTGCCATGGTAGCACTGTCCGCAGCCCGTTCTCTACCACTGTATGACAGGGTTCCCTTAATACCACGCCCCACCAGGCGTTATCATTCCTTTTCATTACACACAGTTGTCTGCACCAGTCCAGTGCACTTGATGATATCATAAAAATTGCATCATATGATATTGTATGCAAATGGTATCTTTAGCCTAGTCCGTCATCCGGCATCATATGATATCATATGATGACATGATATCATATGAGATATGATACATATATGCCGCTCCCTATAAATATATGTATGATGATGGTGGGTAAATTATCCTGGTGCCGTACTGGGATGATATAATATGACATTGCCGTCCCCTAGATATGTATTACACACAGTCGTCTGCACCAGCCCAGTGCCCACTTGATGATATCATACAAATTGCATCATACGTATGGTAACTTTAAACTAGTCTGACTGCCGGCATCAAATGATATCATATTGCCGCCCTCTAGATATGTATTACACACAGTCGTTAGCACCAGCCCAGTGCCCACTTGCTGTTTGCTGCAGGTGCCCCTGTCAGTGATGAGAGACAGACTCACTCCACGAAGTGAGCCTGAATTGCCTCCACTTTCTCAAGTGCCCTTGTTGGCGATGCGAGAGCGCCTCTCTGCCTGCAAGGACCAGGTTCCAGGCAGCAACCAAACAACACCGCTACCTTCCGTTACCTCTGCTGCCTGCAAGGACCGGGTTCCAAGCAGCTACCAAAACACTCCGCTACCCCATGTTACCACCACAGCCACCATGTCCAACCTCACCACACCCGTCAACGCTCCTCCGTCAAAGAGAAGTGGAGGCAGTGGCGGAGCAAAAACATCACGCTTGGATGAGCCCCTATCCATGAGGGCTCGACGAGGATCCTCCGCCCGTACCTGTGGAGGAGCGCAGGCACTACAGGGGCAAGCACTACAGGGAGCACTGCAGGGAGCGCAAGCACTACAGGGGCAAGGAATCCAAGGACAAGCACTACAGGGAGCGCAAGCAACACAAGGGCAAGGAATACACGATGGAGAGGATGATGATGCGCATCTAGGAGTATGGGGGGGCAGAGAACCAAGCTCTTTCCCAGCACAAAGCCGGCAAAACGCATCCTACCATCAGCAGCAACAGCAGCAACCGCAACAGCGAGACCACCATGAGCAGCACCAGCAGGGCTACCAGCAGCACTGGGACCAGAAACACCAGCACCAGGACCAGAAGGGCTTCCAGCAGCACCAGCAATGCTTGAAGGGTGAGATGCGAAGTGATTCTGGGGGTGGCCAGCAACCACAGGAGCATGGGCAGCTGCGTGGTAACAACAGTTGGTGGCAGCAGAGGCAGAAGCAGCAGTGCCTTGAAAGTAATGTGCAATGTAGTCCTGGGGGTGTACACCAATCACTTGGGGGTGTACACCAATCACTTGGGGGTGTACACCAATCACTTGGGGGTGTACACCAATCACTTGGGGGTGTACACCAATCACTTGGGGGTGTACACCAATCACTTGGAGGTGTACACCAATGTAGTCCTGGGGGTGTACACCAATCACTTGGGGGTGTACACCAATGTAGTCCTGGGGGTGTACACCAATCACTTGGGGGTGTACACCAATGTAGTCCTGGGGGTGTACACCAATCACTTGGGGGTGTACACCAATGTAGTCCTGGGGGTGTACACCAATCACTTGGGGAGCACGAGTGGCGGCCTGGCATGGGCAGGTGGCAGCAGCAGCCATGCGTTGGAGGAAAGGAGCACAATGCTCAGGGCAGTGCGCAATTGCCAGGGGAGTCTGAGCAGCAGCATGGCCGGGGCAGCAGGTGGCGGCAGCTGCCCAGCATTGGAGGAAAGGAGCAACATGCTCAGGGAGGTGCGCGATTGCCAGATGAGCCTGAGCGGCAGCATGGCCGGGGCAGCAGGTGGCAGCAGCCACAAAGATTCGGAGGCGAGGAGCAACATGCTCAGGGAGGTGCTCAATTGCCAGATGAGCCTGAGCGGCAGCATGGCCAGGGCAGCAGGTGGCAGCAGCCACAAAGATTCGGAGGCGAGGAGCAACATGCTCAGGGAGGTGCTCAATTGCCAGATGAGCCTGAGCGGCAGCATGGCCGGGGCAGCAGGTGGCAGCAGCCACAAAGATTCGGAGGCGAGGAGCAACATGCTCAGGGAGGTGCTCAATTGCCAGATGAGCCTGAGCGGCAGCATGGCCGGGGCACCAGGTGGCGGCAGCCACAAAGCCTTGGAGGCGAGGAGCAAAATGCTCAGGGAGGTGCGCAAGCACCAGATGGGTACGAGCAGCAGCATGGCCAGGGCAGTGGGTGGCAACAGCAGCATCAAATCAAGCGCTTTCAGGATGAGGTTTCTCATGGCACTGCTCAAGAACAGCAGCCTCAGAAGCATGATCAGCAGCAGCAGCCTCAGAAGGATGAGCAGCAGCAGCCACAGCAGCATGAGCAGCAGCAGCAGCCTCAGCAGCATGAGCAGCAGCAGCAGCCTCAGCAGCATGAGCAGCAGCAGCAGCCACAGCAGCTTAGCAATAGGAGTATATGGCAACAGCAGCGCCCATTGAAAGGGGAGTTACCACAGGCACTTGAACAAGAACATCAGCTGTATGGGCGTCAGCAAGACCCTTGCATTAAGGGTGAGCGGCAGCACTGCGACGAGGAGGTAACTCCTGGCAATGGTAACAAGTGGCAGCAGCAGCACTGCGACGCAGAGGCGCCACATGGCTATGGTAAAAGGTGGCAGCGGCAGGGCTCTGAAGAGGAAGTGGCCCGTGGCAATGACAACAAGTGGCAGCGGCAGCACTGCGACGACGAGGCGCCACATGGCTATGGTAAAAGGTGGCAGCGGCAGGGCTCTGATAAGGAAGTGGAACGTGGCAATGGCAACAAGTGGCAGCGGCAGCACTGCGACGAAGAGGTGCCAACTGGCAATAGCAAAAGGTGGCAGCGGCAGGGCTCTGTAGAGGAGGTGCCACGGGGCAATGGCAACAAGGGACAGCCGCAGGGATGTGACGAAGAGGTGCCACATGGCAATGGGAACAGCTGGCAGCAGCATGGCTGCGACGAGGAGGTTCCAATTGAGGCTTGCGCCCCTGGTCACTTGGAGGCCGAGAACTCAATGGAACCCGAGAATGGAAACCCAGTGGGAATCCAGAACCAAATGGGCGGCTCCGCCGTTGAGGACGACTGCTGGGTTATTCCGGAGACCCCTCCTGATGAGAGGTCCCTCAGTGAAGCTGATGCCGATGATGTATGTATGCATGTTGCAGTCCAGGGGTAGGCCAAATAGGCTAAAGAGACTTGCCAAACCGTGATAGGAAGGGCTGAAAAGAAAATACCTTTGGTGAAATGAACCCCAAACAATTGTTGTACAGACGGGGGCCCTGAGTTCGTGCTACAGTGATCATTTAATTCTACAATATAATCATTTCAGCAGGATCTCGGGGATGATAATTTAATTGTGTGAGTATTATCGCATTTTTTATAAAATGTATGAGGTATTTCCATCCTTCAAAGAAATCAGGATTCATGACCAGCTTCAAGCTGGAGTCTACATCCACCAATTCAGGACACATTTCCATTTTCTCATAAATAATTTGTCTATCCTCGGCGTATAACGGACAATATAATATTACATGCATTTCATCTTCTACCACTCTTCTACCGCCAACCACAGTATCACAGCACCTGCAAGTTATGACAGAACGAGAGGTACTCCTGTCTAATTCAACTTTAAAGTTGTGAGCTCGAAGTCGTAGTCTTGCTATGCATTTAATATCATCCCTATTATTTAATAAGGTTGTGTATATGGAACTATGGATTCTATCCTCTGACATCATCCAATTCGCACCGAATGCGCCTGATCTGTTGGCGCCTTGGCGGAAAGTTTGGCAGATGGGTTCCGCCAATTCAGGTTGGGTCTGGCGCTCGGGCAAAAATAAGGAGCGCCTAGAACTAGGGCCGTCGCCTTCATTGTTGCAGGGGGCACTGCAATACAGTGCAGCACACCCCTTCAAAGCTTAAAATACTAGCCAAAGTTTAGCTATGTAAACATGGACCAGACTGGAATGCAGAATGATGAGAAAGTTTAAATGGACTTGGTCTTGCACTGTCTGCGTGTGTATATACCGGTAGATCTAATTCAAGCCCATAATATTATTGATGCCTGGGTTTAATTGCTCAGTCTATATATCGGCTTTGGGATCACCGTTTGCAGACGACTACTTTTCTTCTGCAGGTAGCAGATTCTAGGCAGCTCCAAATAGTGGCTAGCAGTTGGCTATAAATTGCCTTGCGTTTTGCATGCAGAAAAAACGTGAGTGGTATAAACGCTACCACACCACACTCTAGATTGGATTGGATTGGATTGTTATTTTTGTTTTCAGACCACTCGAGGCTGCTCAGTGTTTCCTTTTGATTCACACTTGAATCTGGATCGAATCGCGAGGTTTATCGGCCGTGAGGCTCGATGTTTGCGGGCAGACTAAACCTGGGTGGTATAAACGGTATCACACCACACTCTGCATTGGATTGTTACATGTTTTGCAGCCAACTCTGGGCTTCTCAGTGTCTCCTTTTGAGTAACATTTGAAAGGAAAAGAAAACAATTTTGAAGGATTCCGCCAAATATATAACTTTAGCCAATTTATGGGGCGCCCCAGATTCGAAAAGTCGCCAACTAAAGTGGCGAACACATACTTCAGGTTTTGGGGGGATATACCGCCAAAACTATTTTCCGCCAACATGTCAGGCGCATAAAAAAGATAACGCCAGGAGGGGCGTGGTGTTAAGGGGACCCTTTTGTAAGCCGCAGCTGGGGAAAGTCACCATTCAGGCGCAAACGGTATTCGAAGGTGAAGATTTTGATCCCAGGAATTATGTACCAATGTTGATTTGCTTCCTTGGTGTACGTGAAATTGGCTCTTGAAGCTAACTATCTTGAAACACACCTGGAATTTGTTATCCACGGTATTCCAATGCTTCGTGAAAGATCACCACCGGGCGTGGTGTTTTTCAATATTTTGATACTACAGGTATATTGAAAACGACTTTTGAAACATCAAATACATTCATAAAGTTTGGGTTCCAAGATCTACTACTACTACTACTACTACTACTACTACTACTACTACTACCTTGGTGTGTATCAAGTTGACTTACACTCATCTTCCTCATCTTCCCCTCCAGATTTGTATGAGGTCGAACAAGTACATTTGACCTACTTAGCTACCCCTGGAACGTTACATGCATACATGCATCTCCACAAAATTCATACAAGATTAGCACATGTTATGTTATGACTCAGTATGCCTCGTGAGCCATAGCCTGTACTTCCCGGTTGGTTTTCCCCATGGATGGAAACCCTAACCGGTGCGCTTTCTACGGTGTATAAAACCTTCTTGTATCGGCGGTTTTACAACATCAATATCTACGCTTTCAAAGGTTATGTTGGGCACGGTTGTGCAAGAACCTTCAGCCTATTTGGCTTACCCCTGGACTGTAATATGCATACATATGTAATTCTGTTGTAAGTGGTGGTATGAACTATTCGACCATCTGATATGCACAATTCATACGATATTAGCACCCACCTGTGCAAACTATGTTCCTTTCCTCGGAAGGTACAGTAGTCTTGTGCTCCTCAGTCGTGTACACGGTGTAACCTGGTGGAGGGGTAGAGTGACCTGGCTGTGCAGTGGCTGGAAGTGGAGTGAACTACCAGTGTTACCCGGTGGAAGGGTGGAGTGACCTGGCGGTGCAGTGGCTGGGTGTGGAGTGGGTGTGAATGTGGGTGTGGGTGTGGGTTTGGGTGTGGGCGTGGGGTGCGTGGGTCTGGAGGTGGGTCGGGTGGGGTGTGGGGTGTGTGAGGGGGGGGTCATTGGGGTGGCAGGGCTCTTAGTTCGTGACACGTGTTCGTAAAAGGTATCCCATTTCGTTTAATTGTGAAGTTGTAATTACGGTACTTGAACTTGTTTACATTGATTCAGCCAGCTGTTCGCCGTCTTCGGCAGTAAAAAAAACAATGACCAGGAAACATGATCAGCAGCATTATATCTTTACTTTGTCATCCACAGGTCATTGTTGGCCCAATAAAAGCCCACTCTACAACATGTGGGAGGGGTCTTCCAACAAATCCTCAGAAAAAGACAGGTATTATTGCAGCAAGCAAGCATTATTACCACAGGACAGCAGCACAGCCTGCCGACCATCTCATTTTAGAACAGGAAGCACGAGAGGTTTTAATGCACCCCCACAAAACTGTGGGCTTGAATTCAAACGGTGAGCCACGTGCGTTCGAACAGGAGATCCGATTTGCCCGGGATTCACCCCCGGGCTGGCTACCTCCGGATTATGTTCCCCACCCCCCTGGGGGCTCCCGCCCAGGGTACTACTAGGCGCGCGCGGCAGCGCTGTGCCGCGCTGCCATTTAGAGCCCCTCTGCGCGTTTCGCGTTTTTTCGCTTTTTCCACTAGTTTTTTAACCCCCTGTGGGCGCAGCGCGCAGTTTTTGCGCTTTTTGCACTAAAAAGCGCTGACCAATTTGACGTTTGTGCGCTTTAAGCTCTGGCCAATTTGACAAAAAGTAGAACCCTACTCCCGCCCTCATGAAGAGGGGGCTCCGCCAAAAAACAGAGATTCAAGCTGTCCAGAAACCAACCTAGCAAGACTCAGCAAGCAGGCACACATGACAGGGGCGATAGAATCCACCACACAGGGCAGACCTGTTGGCTATAAGCATCTGATAGTTGCTGCAGCCAAAACAAAGCCTAGCCCGAACACCTCAAAATTTGATAAGCAATATTGCAGCAAGCAAGCCAAATTCCAGCCAGCAAGCATTTTTGTCAGCACATGGCCTGCCATAGCTTGCAACCGTCAGAGAGAGGATTCGTTACATTAAGAAAGAAAGATCACAAGGGGGTCGTGTCCTAGCAGTGAAACAACACCGCCCTAAAGTCGGACTCAAGAAACCACCCGCCGTCTTCCGGCAGCGGGGCTCGAACTCCGGTCACCGAAGCCTTAATGACCGGGTCTGGTTACATTAAGTTGTCAAAGAAGAAGAAGAAGAAGATTACAATGGCCACTTATCCTGGCAGTGGAAACACCACCGCCCCCGAGGGAACGGACTCCGAACACCACTGCCTTCCGGCAGTGAGGATCGAAGTTCTCGGAGTTGGCTCATGTGCAACGCGAGGACTTGCGGGAGGTCGCGAATTGCGAAAGCTACGCGAGGGGTTGCGAGACGTCGCAGGTTCGAATCCCGCAACGACCTCCAATCTGGGGCACGGTACGTACGTGAGCCTTGTCTTGGCTCCGTATAACTGCCCACGGTACCTCTCTGCCTGGACAAGGGCGTTTGCTAGGCTGCTTCCTTCACTCTGGTCACTTCCTTGGGAAAACAGCCAAAAGGACATTTTGTGGCGCCTTATGGCCGATGGCGTTCCAGGGGCCTCCTCCCGGGTACAGTTCCGCTGCCCGTGTTGCCCTCATGTGTCTTCTGACTGTGACCCCCGCCTCCACTGCTTTTGGGCGTGCCCCGTTGCTTTAGCGGTCCGTGAGGCTCTCCAGGTTCCCTTTGCCACCCTTTCTGCCTGCCCCATCCAGAGAGCTAGCCTCTGGGTGTGCAACCCCCGCCCCTCCTCAGCCATGGATACCGATGTGTGGGGAATTGTTTGCCTTGCGGCCCTGTCAGCTATGGATCATGGCCGCCGGCAGTTGTGGAGGTTGGCCTCCTCTGTCCGTGGTGAGGCCACTTCCGGCCCTCGCCAGGCCACTCTGTATGAGTTGTGGGGCCTTCCACCTCCTCAGGTGCCAGCTGTTCGCCCCCTCTCGGAGCGGGCTGGAGCACTTGCTGTGGCTGATTTCTGGGCTCGCATTGCTGATTTTGTCGCTACAGAAGAGCCCCCTCCTGAGTGGGAGGACACGGTGGGAGATGATCACCCCTTCATCAGCCATAGTGGGTCCCGTGTTAACACGGGAGTTCCCAACCCTCCACATATGTCAGTGGCGGATCCTCCGATGGCCCAGGAGTCCAGGACCATTCCCCTGGCCATTTGCTTCTCTCCCAGAATGAGCTTCTTCCCCTGATCCTCCCTGACAGCCTGTATGACTAGCTTGGATTTGTTCTTGTCCCTTTGTAGCAACCGTCTTGTTTGTGGCGGTGTAGGTGATGGGGGTAGCTTCTGTTTTCACTTCTCGAGTCTCCGTTTGACTCTTGACCTGATTGATTGCTCTCCTGTGCCCTCTCTCCGTCCTTTAGCTTGATGGTATCTTGACAGATAGGCTATGGACTAACTTAGCTTTCCCCCGCTGGTCTTGGTCTTTCGCTTTTCCACACGCTTTTTTTCTTGTTAGTAGTTCTGCTTAGGTTGTTAAGTGTCCTTTCTTAGCTGTGCTTTTCCTTGTGGCGTTTTGGCTGACGGCTTGGTCTTGTGTTTGCCTTTAGATAGGGAGTGTTAAGGCCGCCTTTTTAGAGCTCTATGCCTCTCTCCTTGTTTGTTTGGTGAATTTCCTGTGCCTTGTGTCCTGTTACGTCTTCTTGTAGAATCTCGCTTTTTAGGCCTCGGCAACTCTCAGGAGTCTCAGCCCTTCTACAATATACACTTACTTCGCTAGTTTCTCTATGCCTTGGTAGTTCGCTTTGCTTGTTGACAAGCCTTTTAATTTGCTATTTTTGAGGTTACCTCCTGGACCAGGTTCTGAGGGGTATGTTGCCCAAACCCTCACTGTTATAAAACTGTCCAGCTGCCCCGGCGCTATTCAGTCTCGGCATTGATTTTTGCTGAGTACGTTACAATATCCGCAACTCCGCTCATGTCGACGGAGCCCGCGGCGTTCTGAACAACCCCGTGTCACACATGTTCAGCCCCCGCCCCATGCATAGCTGCCAAGCCGATCTTCCCACCCGCTTAAAGCCTTAAACCATGCGTGCCCCCAGTCCATGCATAGCTACCAAGCCTACACTCCCACACGCACACACCATGCAAGCCCCCAACCCACTGATCGTGGAAGGGTGAAAAGGGAAATCTCGTGGGCTAACGCTAACCATTTGTACTGAGGATGGTTGGGTTAGTGAGTGAGCGCCTTCATTTTAGACGTTGGGGGTGAGCAAACTTCCGAATTCCAGACGTTGGGGATGTTCTGCAGCTGTGCGGACGTCTGGATTCCAGACGTCGGGGATGGTTTGAGGCAGAGCAAACGTCTGTGACGATTTGGGCCACAGAGCAACGATTGGATTTTAGACGTAACGGGTGCTTCGGCAGGGTGAGCGAACGGTCTCATTTCAAACGCCTGCGACCCGTTCTCCCTCTCTCCCTGGTTTTTCTTTCGTATTGTTTCACGCTTACTGTTAACGTCCCCCGTCCTTCTAGATTCCCGTCCTCCGTTTAGTCCTACTTTGTCCTGTTGTCATGTTGGGGTGGTGTGCTCATTTCTCTCTCCGCCTCGGTATCTCTCTCAGTTCCGGCCTCATCCTTTTCTCAGTGTGAGCACCCTCTCGGGGCTTATCTCTTTACTTTTTGCCGAAATCTGACAGAGTACGTCGACTTGTGCATCCGGCACCCCCTACCTTTGATTTAAACTGTCCTGATCCTCTTCGGGAGGATTGTCAAACTGACCTAAATTTTGACAGTTGTGTCCTCGGTGACATCGATGCAACCGTTTTCCCCGCTAGCGATTGTGACAGCCAGGTTTATTATTGTTCATAAGCCAAAGATGACCGAGGGTGCAGTGTACCGGGGAGGGCTCTTTAGGTCGCGCCCGGGAAGTGCGTGGGTTCGTCATAAGAGGGGAGTCACCTCCGAAACCCCGAAACCCCAAAACGTCAACGCTCTATTCGGCTTCCGACCTCGATATAAATACACGCCTCAGTCTCAAATGCATTAATCTAATTCCTCCACCTCTATCATCCCGTCCCCTCTGACCTCTCCTGTAACCGTCGCGCTTTCGAATCTGCCACTTGTCTTTACCCGACTTCTCCCATACACCCGCCCACCCCACCCGACCCCCTCTGACCGGCTTCGTTAAGTTATTAAGTCACGCGGATTTGGCGTACTGCACCTTCCTCGTACAAACTCACTCTACCACCCAGTCCCTCAAGCCCACTGTCAGCATGAATTGCGGTGCTCTCACGCGTTTTATGACTTGGTGACTACTTATGTACTTCCTTAGAACTATCGGTCCTGACAGTACTATGTCAGCTTACTGTTGACTGCGTCATCGGTTCTTCTGACACGCGCTGTCTAACCTGTACCCTGATCAGGTTCCAGGCTACCGCCCCCCTTTCCTCCGCTGGTGTCCCTTTATGGTTCCACTATCTTTTGTAATAATTATTCTCGTCTCCGCATTTATAGATTGGCGTGCTGCACACAACTAAGTCCACTCTCCGGAGTGTTATCCAAGCTGATAGGTTATACGGTCCCTCATTTACTACCACTGCTTTGCGATGCAACTTCCGCGAGGGCCTCCCGCTAATTTTGAGAAACTCCACGACAAGAATGGAGAATCTTGGACGCGCGGGATGCGCAGTGTCATTATAAGCAATGGCTGCGACCGTGTCCTTCCTAAGGAGGACCCGGGTCCTCTTGATGATTGGCTAGACGTCTGTGCACCAGCTGCCTCTGCTAGCGGTCATGAGAGTCCTTCCGCCATCGTGGAAGTGACCCCCCCCAATCAATCCTCCACCTTTACGGCTCCTTCTGCTACTGTCCGACGTCTCTCTCCTGAGATTGAGGACGTTCTGATGCGACTCTGCTGTGTTTCCACTCAGATTATCCAGTACGCAGGGGCGCCTCCACCTCCTGATGCCCGTTTTGACTACGACTATCAAGAACTTGCTCGTCATCGCCGTGCAGATGGCTATGCTGATGACTCTGATGATGGTGATGAAGATCTGCAGAGTGCTATGAGTGGTGACTTCGGTGGAGTCACTCCTTCCACTGCTACTCGAGTGTTCAATTCTACCGTCTCTCCTGTGTATGAGCCTCTGTCGGCACCTGCTCTTGCGCCTTCCCCGGAGTTTAAGCCTGATCCAGTCTCTGCGCCTCTGCTTGCGCCCCTTCCACCTGTCCACCCGGAGGTGGCCAGGCCGTCTTTGATGCAGAAGTCTGCGTCTTTCACCTTGCCTCCGGACCGAGGTCTGTCTGGCTACAATACTCGTGCTCGAGAGGCTTCTGCTGCTGCTGCTGGCCGCGCATCCTTTGCTGGCCCTTCGCAGGAGCCCCCTCCACCCCCCCCTCCGCCTGTGGAGCAGCCCCCTGCTCCTGGCCCTCCGCCATATGTGCCTCCTTCGCTGTCATGCGACTCCTGGGAGCATCTGCTCGATGGCGGACATCCTCTGCGTCTATCCCTGCAGGAATGCCGTCTTATCCGCCAAGCTCAACATGCTGGGGAATCCTTGGACCGCACTCTGTACGGTAGGCTGGATATGACTGCCACTCAGGCTATGGTTGATAGCAAGGGTCGCCCTAGGCCTAGGCGTGTGATGGCTTATTCTGAGCTAGGTCTAGAGTGTCGGGCTTTTCTGGGACCTGTTATGCCAGGGATTAACTACCCTCCTGCTATTAGGTGTGACCTCTGGAGGGGTTGGGCGTAGGAACAGTGACCTGCGAGGTTACCAGTTTGTTAAGGTGCCACTCCCTTTCTGTCCTGTTCGTCCTGATTTCGAGCTCATTGTGCGTGTTGCGCGTTCCCTAGATCTCATCAGGAACTTAGATGACCAGCGCGCTTATGACGCTGGTCTTGCTGCTGAGTATTTTCTGGCGATTCGTGAGTCTTTAGCTCCTCGGTGTGCTCCTCCTGCTGCTGGAACTTCGGCCTCTCATGGTGAGTCTAGTGTCGATCCTGCACTGTTGGGTTTCAGTGCGCTTACCCTACCCCGCCAAGAGTTCATGATCTTATCCATGATGCTTGCCAACATGACGGATGCCCTAGTCAAGGTGTATAGGGACTTTGCTTCACCTCGGGATATCTTTTTGCATATCCGGAGGCAGCAGTCCGATGCCCTTGCCTCGCGTGTCCCTCTCTTGCTGAAGGAGTATCATGCTTCGGCCATGGGCACTCATGAGCAGGTTGACGCTTTCTTTCGTCGGGTTCGCGGTATGTGCACTGACCTGCGCAGTGCTGGGTTTCCGCAGACTCAGCGTCACGCCATGGGCATTATAGTTCAAGGTGCGAGTCTGCCCCGGTTCGAAACGCTGCGGATTAAGTATGGTATCCTGATATACAACCAGCAACCTGTTGAGTACTGGTCCTGTCTAGAGGAATATAGGCAGCTAGATATTCTTAACATAGCGCTCCCTCAGTCGGATTCCAGGCATCCTGGTTGGTCCCGGACCGCTCCTCAGTTTCCTGCTAATGCTGCATTTCAGCGGCGGCAGAAGACTGGTGGTGGTTCTGGGTCGAACAAGAGGCGCCTGGAATGCACCTGGGGACCATGCCCCCACAAGGATGGTCACTCGGAGGACCGTTGCTGGACGAAGTTCCCTGCCCTGCGAAGGGTCCCTGGTCGTGCAGAACCAACGCTTCCTTCACCGTTGCCTGCTAACCTGGCCCTTCCAGGTCACCTTACTCCAAAGCAATTGTCTTCCTTGCAGGCTCAAATTGATGGGTTTGCTATGCAGAAGTAGCAGGTAAGCCCTGTCCTATTCTCCTGCACCTCTAGGTTCTCACATGTGTGTAGTCCGAGCCTGTCTGAGGGGGTCTGGCATGTGGATTCTGGAGCTGGAATGTCCATCACAGGTGATAGATCTTTGTTCACTGTGTTTGATGTTCCACTGAATCTGCCATCAGTTCGATTTGGTGATGGTGTGGTTCAACGGGCAGTAGGTAAGGGATCCATTGAGTTATGTAGTGATTGGTTACCAACACCAATCATTCTAACTAATGTTCTCTACATACCTCACTGTCCGGTGAACCTCCTGTCAGTAAATGCTGTGGCTCATTCTCTCCACTGCAAGATTTCTTTTGATAGTATTAGTTGCACTGCCACTCAGGGCTCTTCTATTCTCTGGTCCTTCCCTGCCTCCAGTGATGGTGTTTACAAGTTTGCATGTAGGCCTTGTTACACCACCAGTGGCTGTTCGTTTGGTGCTGACAATTACCCAGCTTTTGCACTTGATGTTGATGAGGACGGTGGAGTTGTTATCCCTACCACTCCTGAATGGCTGTGGCATAGGCGGCTGGGTCACCCCGGCTATGATGCCATGCACAGACTTGTCAAGAAGGGTATGGTTAAGAACTTACCCCTCTCACTCAACCAGGTCCAAAAACTGGCTAAGATCCCTTGTGATGCTTGTCAAAAGGCTAAGGGCAAACGTCTCCCTTTTCCTAAAGCAAGCACTACTCCGATCAATGCACCTCTCCAACGCCTTCACTTGGACATCATGGGGCCAGTTCATATTAGAGGTCTGCGTGGGGAGTTTTATATTCTGTGCCTCACAGACCAACACTCTGGCTATGCTGAAGTGTTGTGCTTGAGGACCAGGGATGAAGCTCCCTTAGCAGTTCAGACTATCATCCTCAGATGGATGAATCAGCTGCACGGATTTGCCTTTAAGTGCCTGAGGTCTGACAGGGCTAAGGAGTTTATAGTAAAGTGGTTTGAGGATTGGCTGATATCGGTTGGGGCAGTGCATGAGTTATCTTTGGCATACACTGCACAGCAGAATGCAACTGTGGAGAGGTACAATGGGGTCTTACAGTCTATAGCTAGGAGCATCCACCTGGAGTCAAAGCTAACTAAGTCTTTCTGGCCCTATGCCTTCCTAGCTGCGTGTTACCTTCGTAATCGCTTGCCCAATCAGGGAGATAAGACTCCTCATGAGCTTTTCTTTGGGGTTCAGCCTGATGTGTCGATGTTGCGCGTGTTCGGATGCCCTTGCTACGTTACGTTAGTCAATGGGAAGAAGCGCAACAAGCTGGACGAAAGGGCGTTATCTGGTAGACTGGTTGGGTATTCCCTGGTGAGTAAGGGTTATTTTGTTTGGGTTCCTAAGTTGCGCCAGGTAGTAGAGAGTCGTGATGTACTCTTCTATGAGCAGTTTGATCATAACTGTATTCCTGGGCTATCTCCCTATGACGGGTCGCCGTATGTCTCTCGCATCCCTGCCGCTATCAACGGACATATGCCTGTGCCTACGGTTAATTCCCTTGACCCTTTGCTAACCCCAATTGTCGACCGCTGCCCTGGTCATGGGATGACCTTGCGTCCCAGGTCAGGGGCTGATGGTGCTGTATTGTGTGTGAAGGCACTGGGCGGGCGAGATTCTGCAGTTCTTTCAGATAAAATCTTAGCCGAATCGCAGGGGGTCGCCAGGCCCTCCTCTGCGCCACATTTCGTCGGTGAAGATTTAGGATTACGACAGCCTTCGATCATAGTGGTACCTGGATCAGGTCCATTGACTAATAGTCGCCAACCTCCGACCACCTCGGATGGCTCGCGGGTGTCGTTCATTCAGACGCCTCCTGTCGTCCCTGGTGGATTACTCGGGTCAAGGCCATGTGATGATGTAGCCGTTGCCGATAGTGCAAGTGATGATCTGGAACACTGGTCGGGTTCCGATACTGCGTATGGCTGGGGTGTTCCGGTCGACCCAGGCTTCGTTGATATAGAGGCAAATAAGGCCGGCCCTGTTCAACCAGGCAGTAGTTCTGCGCTGGGGGCTATACTACCGGTTACTGCTGATACTGCTGATATCCCCGCTGCTCATGTACAAGTACACTGCTTGTACGTGGGAGCATACATTTCCACTTCCACTGAACTGACCTTCAAAGCTGCCATGCTTCCCACCAGCCCTGACAGGGATCAATGGCTCCTTGCTATGAAGGATGAGATGGCGTCCCTACATGCCCATGGCACTTGGGCGCTCACTCCACTGCCTCCTAAACAGAGGGTCCTGTCTGGCAGGTGGTTATTTGTGAAGAAGGTTGGGGTTGATGGTTCTATTCGCTTCAAGGCACGTTTTGTGGTTCGTGGTTTTCTGCAGCGTCCTGGGTTGGATTTTCATGATGTATATGCCCCCGTTTCTTCTAAAGCAGGTCTGAGGGTGCTCCTGGCTGCCATCACTCATAGGAAGATGTTTGTTCGGCAGCTGGACATCAAGACTGCATTTCTGAATGCTCCCCTTGAACCTGGTCTGGACCTGTACTGCCACCAGCCTGAGGGCTTTAAGGTACTTGGTCCTAACGGTGTTCCCCTTGTGTGCAAGCTGATCAAGTCCCTTTATGGTTTGAAACAGGCGCCCAGGGCTTGGAGTATGGATGTCAAGCGGGTTTTGGTTGCACATGGTTTTATTATGTGCAAAGCGGAACCTGCTCTGTATTTTAGGAGGGATTCTAATGGTGGGTGGAGCTATGTCCTAACCTATGTTGATGATTTTATCTGTGCTTTTAGTGAGCTGGATAGGTATGTTTTGCTGATCAAGGCTATGGAGAAAGCTGGCTGGGAGGTCAAAGAGATGGGTGTGCCGGTTCAGTTCCTCTCCTTGGACATGGCTTGTACACTTGACTCTGAAGGCAGGTGTGTTCAGATCAACCTCTCCCAGCACTCCTACATTGTTGATCTGGTGGAGCAGTTTGGTCTGACTGCTGCTGCCAAGCCCAGGTTTGGTGCCCCCATGGACAAGTCCACCGTCACTGACCCACCTGGAGAACCCCTGTCCTCTAATAGCCAGTACCTCTCTCTTGTTGGTGCTTTGCTATACCTGGCTACTTGCACCAGGCCTGATATTGCCTTTGCTGTAAGCTACCTGTCCAGGTTTTCTGCTCACCCTACCGTCCCCCTGTGGGGGGCAGCCAAGCGTTTGCTTTTGTATTTGAGGTCACATTCCCACCTGGGACTCACTTACACACACAGCCCTGATTTCTCTTTTACTGTCTTTAGTGACTCATCCTTTGCTGATGATGGGTCTGACAGGAGATCTCAGACTGGCTTTGCTGTCATGGCTGGAGGGTGCATAGTGAACTGGATGAGCAAGAGGCAGCCTACAGTTGCCATTAGCTCTTGTGAGGCTGAGTATCAGGCCCTGTCTCAGGCTGCCAGGGAGGTGCAATGGTTGAAGAAGTTGAGGGTGGATCTGGGTCTGCCTTGTGATTTAGTTACCATTCAGGGTGACAACATAGGGTCTCTGAGATGGGCCAATGACTGGCAGCTCCTCCCTCGCAGCAAGCACATTGATGTTATTCATCACTACATCAAGGAGCTGGTGGAGGACGGTTCACTAGATGTTGCCTATGTTAACACCAAGGACAACTGTGCTGACCCCTTCACCAAGCCCCTTGATCCTGCTGTGTTCTGGAGGTTTATGCGGATGCTTGGGATGACCGCTTCTTCTTAGGGTATATAATTTTTTTTTGTTACATCGGTTTCTTTGGTTATCATTGTATGGCATTAGGTTCCTATTCCCGGATCGGGTTTTCTATACCGTTGTTACCCATCTTTGATATTCGGTTTTCATCCTTTTCTAACTTGGCAAATTTTGGTTTTTGCCGGTTTCATTCCTTCCTATAAACCTTTGGGTTTCCATTTGAAGTTCTCTCGAATTTTCGGAGTTCTTTGATTTTTTTTTTTTTTTTTTTCAATCTGTTACATATAGTTCTATGTCACCAGTGCCATAGGTGGAGAAGTAGTATTGTATGTCACCTGTGTCATAGGTGGAGTGTCAGCATGAATTGCGGTGCTCTCACGCGTTTTATGACTTGGTGACTACTTATGTACTTCCTTAGAACTATCGGTCCTGACAGTACTATGTCAGCTTACTGTTGACTGCGTCATCGGTTCTTCTGACACGCGCTGTCTAACCTGTACCCTGATCAGGTTCCAGGCTACCGCCCCCCTTTCCTCCGCTGGTGTCCCTTTATGGTTCCACTATCTTTTGTAATAATTATTCTCGTCTCCGCATTTATAGATTGGCGTGCTGCACACACTAAGTCCACTCTCCGGAGTGTTATCCAAGCTGATAGGTTATACGGTCCCTCATTTACTACCACTGCTTTGCGATGCAACTTCCGCGAGGGCCTCCCGCTAATTTTGAGAAACTCCACGACAAGAATGGAGAATCTTGGACGCGCGGGATGCGCAGTGTCATTATAAGCAATGGCTGCGACCGTGTCCTTCCTAAGGAGGACCCGGGTCCTCTTGATGATTGGCTAGACGTCTGTGCACCAGCTGCCTCTGCTAGCGGTCATGAGAGTCCTTCCGCCATCGTGGAAGTGACCCCCCCCAATCAATCCTCCACCTTTACGGCTCCTTCTGCTACTGTCCGACGTCTCTCTCCTGAGATTGAGGACGTTCTGATGCGACTCTGCTGTGTTTCCACTCAGATTATCCAGTACGCAGGGGCGCCTCCACCTCCTGATGCCCGTTTTGACTACGACTATCAAGAACTTGCTCGTCATCGCCGTGCAGATGGCTATGCTGATGACTCTGATGATGGTGATGAAGATCTGCAGAGTGCTATGAGTGGTGACTTCGGTGGAGTCACTCCTTCCACTGCTACTCGAGTGTTCAATTCTACCGTCTCTCCTGTGTATGAGCCTCTGTCGGCACCTGCTCTTGCGCCTTCCCCGGAGTTTAAGCCTGATCCAGTCTCTGCGCCTCTGCTTGCGCCCCTTCCACCTGTCCACCCGGAGGTGGCCAGGCCGTCTTTGATGCAGAAGTCTGCGTCTTTCACCTTGCCTCCGGACCGAGGTCTGTCTGGCTACAATACTCGTGCTCGAGAGGCTTCTGCTGCTGCTGCTGGCCGCGCATCCTTTGCTGGCCCTTCGCAGGAGCCCCCTCCACCCCCCCCTCCGCCTGTGGAGCAGCCCCCTGCTCCTGGCCCTCCGCCATATGTGCCTCCTTCGCTGTCATGCGACTCCTGGGAGCATCTGCTCGATGGCGGACATCCTCTGCGTCTATCCCTGCAGGAATGCCGTCTTATCCGCCAAGCTCAACATGCTGGGGAATCCTTGGACCGCACTCTGTACGGTAGGCTGGATATGACTGCCACTCAGGCTATGGTTGATAGCAAGGGTCGCCCTAGGCCTAGGCGTGTGATGGCTTATTCTGAGCTAGGTCTAGAGTGTCGGGCTTTTCTGGGACCTGTTATGCCAGGGATTAACTACCCTCCTGCTAATGGTGTGACCTCTGGAGGGGTTGGGCGTAGGAACAGTGACCTGCGAGGTTACCAGTTTGTTAAGGTGCCACTCCCTTTCTGTCCTGTTCGTCCTGATTTCGAGCTCATTGTGCGTGTTGCGCGTTCCCTAGATCTCATCAGGAACTTAGATGACCAGCGCGCTTATGACGCTGGTCTTGCTGCTGAGTATTTTCTGGCGATTCGTGAGTCTTTAGCTCCTCGGTGTGCTCCTCCTGCTGCTGGAACTTCGGCCTCTCATGGTGAGTCTAGTGTCGATCCTGCACTGTTGGGTTTCAGTGCGCTTACCCTACCCCGCCAAGAGTTCATGATCTTATCCATGATGCTTGCCAACATGACGGATGCCCTAGTCAAGGTGTATAGGGACTTTGCTTCACCTCGGGATATCTTTTTGCATATCCGGAGGCAGCAGTCCGATGCCCTTGCCTCGCGTGTCCCTCTCTTGCTGAAGGAGTATCATGCTTCGGCCATGGGCACTCATGAGCAGGTTGACGCTTTCTTTCGTCGGGTTCGCGGTATGTGCACTGACCTGCGCAGTGCTGGGTTTCCGCAGACTCAGCGTCACGCCATGGGCATTATAGTTCAAGGTGCGAGTCTGCCCCGGTTCGAAACGCTGCGGATTAAGTATGGTATCCTGATATACAACATTATGAAAATCCCAACATGCACGCACACACACCATTATAATATGTCCCCCCCCAACCCAGCCACACCCACCCACCCAGTCAACCACCCCACACACCTGTGTACGAAATGACGTCTGCCTACCTTTCTTCTCAATGCCCCCTACAGCTCTCAGAGCCATGCCCCGGACAGCTTTCAGAGCCCTGCTCCAAGATTCCGAATTCACCGTCCAACGTACCAACCAAGTTGAGGGATTCGATCAAGCCTGGGTTGACAGTGAGGTAGGCAGTGTTTTTCCCTAGATCGATATATCGCAAAAAACCGATTTTAAACGTTTCCACCTTCCCAAATTTCACACCTGAGCATCTTGCAGCCAGATTTCCACCCACTCAACCAACCACCCAACTACCCACACACCTGAGCATCTTGCAGCCAGATTTCCAAACACCTACCCAACCACCCACACACCTGAGCATCTTGCAGCCAGATTTCCAACCACCTACCCAACCACCCACACACCTGAGCATCTTGCAGCCAGATTTCCAACCACCCACCCAACCACCCACACACCTGAGCATCTTGCAGCCAGATTTCCACCCACCCACCCAACCACCCACACACCTGAGCATCTTGCAGCCAGATTTCCACCCACCCACCCAACCATCCACACACCTGAGCATCTTGCAGCCAGATTTCCAACCACCCACCCAACTACCCACACACCTGAGAATCTTGCAGCCAGATTTCCAACCATCCACCCGTAGAGCGATTCTGGGCCGGATGAAGCAGTTGCGGGGTCCTATCAGGTCTCTGGTTCGAACCTCAATGAGGTCATCTGGACCCTCCCGGAGGGTCGTCGACCGGCATGGTACCTGAATTCTAGGTGTGATGTAAGCCCGTCCATCGCATACTTACGAGGCGGGTCCCTTAATACCCATTGGGCACGTCCTTGAGGTCATTCTGTGACAATTCTTGGATGTTCATTTTTTTTCAATTTTGCACGCTCCATAACCAGTTAATTGGTCCCTATGTTTGCAGACTTGAATAATGCTCAGCCACCAGCTGAGCTGCAGCCCATGTTACCCAATGAACGTGGTCCTGCTTATTTAGGCTCCAGCCCATTGATCCGTATACATGTACACGAGCCCTACATCCACAGAAAATATGAAACCTAAACCCTTTATCTACACCCATGTGATTACATTCTGTTCTCAGTAGTAATGTAATGTAATGTAATGTAATGTAATGTAATGTAATGTAATGTAATGTAATGTAATGTAATGTAATGTAATGTAATGTAATGTAATGTAATGTAATGTAATGTAATGTAATGTAATGTAATGTAATGTAATTCTGTACTCAGTAGTGTGGGTTATGAGTGTGCATATGAGCCATCCATGCTTACTCCGCAGTTGGTGAGCAGCCTGAAGGCTGATACACCATGCATGAAACCAAAACAAACCATATCCCTCTGTATGTGGCCCTCCATGCAGAAATATTGCACCGGGCAGCAATCTACGACATCACCAACAACGGCAAGGATACGGTGAACCCCAATATTGAAGCCACATGGAGAGTGATCCTCCCGGAGGGTATCAGCCTTGCTAACCCCTACTCATGGGGGTACACCACAACATCAGGTAGGCTGGTCTGGATTTGTCTTGTTTAACATTGTGTTGTATGTCCCCCCCGCCCCCCCACGCACCTCTACCCATGCACCCACACAGCTGCATCCACTCCCTCCCCCCAACCCCCCCCCCCACCCACCCATTTGTGGTTTGGAAGGATTTGTCTCGTTTGACATTGTGTTGTCTAATAAGTACCTCAGTACCGAGGCTCTGGTATTTTTCCAGAATGTGAAGTATTCTGGTATTCTGATACTCTGGTATTCTTCCGAATGTGAAGCCGCTTTACCTCGGGATAGTGTGCCCGAAAGCATGACGATCTTGGATTGGTGCTTCATGTGATGTGGCAGTGAGGATACGTACCGTGTCCGTGTGCTCCGCCATGGTCGATGTACATGAAGTGTACATACAGCTTGCTTCCTGTGAAGAGAAAGCATGACGGGCATTCCGATCCAATGCAGCTGTTTCGTTCATGGAGCTGGCTAGAGGCTGCCCATGAGTACCCTGCCCATGTAGTACCCTGACCACGACTACTTTTTTTTACCCTATCTACGCAGATGTTGGTCAGACCCTCAGCTTTGACATGACCAAAATCGGATTCTACATGTCCCCCGGTGCCACCGCTCATTCTGCCTTTGCACTCACCCTGCGGTGCCTTGTGCCTGAGGGGCCCATTGACTGGTCTACGAAGGTACGCAGTGCAGCGTAATGGTGGTGGTGCTGTTGGGAGGTGTGATTAAGTTGGTGGTGGTGCGGTGGTTGTAATCCATCTCCAGACCTCTCACCCCTTCCCTTGCTCCTATCTACCCCCTCATACAATCCAATACAATCCAGCATCTACAGGATTCATATCACTAGGGAATAGCAATCATATCATGTCATCATATGAAATCATATGATGCCGGCAGTCTGACTAGGCTAAAGTTGCCATCTATATACAATATCACATGATGCAATTTGTATAATATCATACACGCCTTTGGTCAACATCATCTGATATGCCGGTCCCTATTTATTACCATCCTTACCCTAAGCATTGTTACCCTAACCCTCTTTCTGACCCTCACCTATCTCCAACCCCTGTACCACACAGTGCTCCTGCCCTGGCCTTGCAAACGTGGTCATCAACCAAGCTGGGGATGACACGATTAACCGAGGTGAGGAGGGTAAGGCTGTTTTCTGTTTGTTGTCTGGTTGCTTGGTTGGCTGTTTTCTGTTGGTTCAGCCGGTACCCCATTCACTGGTTGATTGGTTTTCTGTTGGTTGTCTAGTTACTTGGTTGGCTGTTTTCTGTTGGTTGAGCCGGTACCCCATTCACTGGTTGGTTGGTTTTCTGTTTGTTGTCAGGTTGCTTGGTTGGCTGTTTTCTGTCGTTGTTGTTGCTGTTTTTGTTTTTGTTGTTGTTGTTGGGGAAAGCTGCGATATGCTACCAATTATACTCTAACACTCACATCATATATTAACATGTAAATGCCTATCCCAAATGTAAACGTAGATTTGAAATTTAAACACATATCCTCCTTCATGATGCTTTCAGACCTTACGATCTGCTCCTATGAGCAATACGAGTCGGTAGCTCCCGATGCCATATCGGACCGTGAATGTGCAGGTAAGGACTTGACAATGGGTCAAGCAACAAACATGATTGCCTATGTATGTCAATGCTGTATTGCCACTGTAGTACCTATGTATTGTCACTGTTTTAAACCGCTTTGCAACTATATTTTGTCACCGTATGTCACCATCATCACCACTGGCCACACATACATCACCATCATCACCACTAATCACCTGCAGATATTACATACTGCTCTGAGACCCAATATTTGGTTGAGGTCGCCACTAGGACTACAAACACAGTCTGCCGAGGTAAGATCCACTTCTGTGTCCATCTTCCCTGCATGCCGTCATGTTGTTGCTGACCTTATCATCGTCTTGGTTGGTTTTGGTTCAGGGTTTTGAAGCAATACAGTCATGGGAGGTAATGCGTTTGTATTACATCTAGAGCTACCTAGCAGCTGCACTAGGTTGCTTCAGGTATGGCTCCACAGCCCCCTAGGGGAGATGCCTAGGAGCTGCGATGTGCTGCCAATTATACGACAAACTCACACCATATGCTTGGATTTAAACTTGTATCCTATATTTAGACACAGATTTCAAAAATTAAAACGCACATCCTCCTTCATGATGCTTGCAGACCTTCCGATCTGCACCGCTCAGCAGTATGTGTTGGTAGCTCCTGACACCAAATCTGACCTTGTATGTGCAGGTAAGGACGATGGGTCAAGCAACAAACATGCATGATTGCCTATGTATGTCACTGTATTGCCACTGTTTTTCACCGCTATAAAGAGACCGCTACTTTTGCACCTGTTTTGGCCCCAATTGCCGGTATAGAAAACAAATAAAACGTTTTGGCTCTAAATGGCCCTAAACGCTGTATACAGCTATAAACCCACTGTTCTAAAATCTGTAAACAGCTATAAACCCGCTATCCCTGGGGAAGGCCTAAAACCATAAAGGTAGAAAAACCTACTTTCAGATTTAAAAAAAACCCTGATGCATAGTGCTTCCATTATTCCTGTCATGGAACAAGTCCGATCTCCTCAGATAACCACAAATCAAGCCAAGAAGCTAATCTCCATTAAGGGAGCCTGGAGGCACGTCCCGAATGAAATGAAATTAATTATGAATTCAATTAATTTTAATTTAATTTTATTTATTTGATGTTGTGATATTTAATTCGATTTTATTCCATTTCATCAAATTTAATCAGCTTGATTTGAATGCATTTAATTGCTTTATTGTTTATGAATTAATCGGATTTAATTTAATTTAATTTGATGTACCGTAATTGAATTTCATTGAATCGATTGATGTTTTAGCATTGTTAACTATTAAGTGACGAAAATGAGAGTTTTTGAAGGGTTGTTGATTTTTAAGCAGTATTAAACGTTTCTGTAATGTAATGCATTGCATGTATGTAGATTGTCTTTATTTTCAAGGATTTGATGCAATAAAAATGAGACCAATCAGGTGCCTGGTTGATTTTACGGGTTTTGTACAACGTATTGTTTGTTTCGGCCCAGCCCAGACAAGATCGGTATGTCCCGGCCTCCTGAACGGGGTTTGGGCCAGCGGCAGGTAGCGTGGCTTGCCCCTGCCCCCGCCCAGTGGCCCCCGCCCCGCCCCCACGCACGACCCTGAGGTGGGGTCCGTGGGCTAATTATGGCATAAGTGCCCTAGGGGATTGTTTCGTCCATTGTGATGCTTACATATTTCGCCTCGAATTTTTGACGACAATGCTGATCCCAAACCTATATACACGCACATGTATAAGTGCTTCAAATTTGAAATGTTACCTCTAAACACCCTTACATCAAATTGTTAACCGTTAATTGTAGCTATTTGGCCCAACCTGAACTCCTTTATTGAATTGCGATGCTCATACGTGCTCTGGTGAGAATTTATCCGGTGTAAATAAATCTTATAATTCATCAAAAATGTAGAATGTTCAATTCGTATGATGTTTTTCATGAAACCTGACAAAAGTGGTTTGGGACGGATGTACACACTAACACACGGATATTTTAATGGGGCTAATCCCTTCTTCCAAAAATCTGGAGATTTTTTCATTCGGGTACAACACAGTTTAAAACCACCACACACACACTCCCCATGCCCCTCCACACACACACATGCCGTAAAATCACACACATAAAATTGCCTTCATCCGTATTAGCCCCCTTTCACAACGCACCAACATATCCGAGCAATTAACCTACCTCCCCACTCACCACCCACCAGATCTCCGCCTCTGCACCGATGATGAGTACGAGAGTACAGAACCTACCGCTACCTCGGACAGAGTCTGCACTGTGCCCATTTTCCCTACCTACAATATTTCCACACTTGTTGGTGGCCTATCTCGCCCATGGGGAGTGGCGTTTGACTCTGTCGGGAATAATGTATATGTTGGCACCTATTTTGGCGGTGAAATCAAGAAAGTGGACAAGGCAAGTGGCAACGTTATCAGCAACGTGGCAACAGGGTTAAACCTCCCTTCTGGATTGGCTATTGACACCTCTGGCAACTTATATGTATGTGACACCAGAAACCACCGAATCATGAAGGTGGCCATCAACGGAGATGTTTCGGTTGTGGCTGGTTCTGGAACTACAGGCTACACGGGTGATGGCGACTTAGCCACTGCAGCAGCACTCAACTATCCATTTGACGTGATCATTACCCAATCTGGTGATCTGTATATTGCTGACACATTCAATCATGCAATCAGGAAAGTCGATTCGGTAACAGGCTTCATCTCCACGGTAGCTGGTGGGCAAGGTGGTGGATATAGTGGTGATGGACAACTGGCTACAACAGCCAAGCTCAATCAACCTTACTCCTTGGCATCTGATGCTTCTGCGAACATATTCATTGCAGACACTTTTAACCATGCTATCTGTAAGGTAGACACTGCGGGCTACATTTACACCACAGCAGGTGGCAATGGGGGTGGCTACGAAGGTGATGGCTTAGCGGCTAACTCGGCAGCTGTGAAGTTAGGATACCCACATGGCATTGCCGTCGATGCATCTGGTAATTTGTATGTATCTGATACCATCAATCAAGCAATCCGCATGGTGGACCAGGCCTCTGGTATTATTGAAACCATTGCAGGTGGCAATGGCCGGGGCTACAGCGGGGATAAAGGGATTTCCTTGGCAGCACAGCTGACCGATCCAATTCATCTGGCGATTGACACAGATGGTAGCATCTATCTAGCTGACTATAGTAACAACGCTGTGCGCAAGTTGAATCGTAGCAACTAGCAAGCCCCCCTCCCTCCCAGTCTACGTGTTGCCCTCCCCACCCATCCCTTGCACCTCCGCATACTGCTCCAACCTTGACAGTGCCCCCCCCCCCCCCCCCCCCCCCCCCTCCAACGCCCATCCGCGCCGCTGATGGCTCCGCCTGCATTGCACAACGCTGGGTGGAGCCCTCCACCAAGTCCTAGTGTTAGCCCGCCTAACCTCAGTTTGCCAATCATGCTCAGACTACTCACCTGCCAGTCCTTGCTGTGACGCAAGTGTCCGTTTCCCGATTTGTGAGATTCGTGTCTTGTTTCACGACACAATATGTTGTCCCAAAGAAATCCGAGACCAAAGCTTAGCCCTTGTATTAGGGCTTTGCTACCTACCCCC
This sequence comes from Chlamydomonas sp. ICE-L, assembly GCA_013435795.1. Taxonomy (NCBI): domain Eukaryota; kingdom Viridiplantae; phylum Chlorophyta; class Chlorophyceae; order Chlamydomonadales; family Chlamydomonadaceae; genus Chlamydomonas; species Chlamydomonas sp. ICE-L. The sequence continues at coordinate 1,409,370 of JACBWV010000394.1, read as the reverse complement.
CCCCCCCCCCCCCCCCCCCCCCCTCCGATATCCTTACCCTAAAAGTGTGTGTGTGTGACTTACAGTTGAAGCTATGAAATAATAGAAGCTATGAAAGTACTGTGAACAATGTAACGAAGTTCTGGTCACGTTGTTACCTTTTTATGATAGGTATTTCACCCAATCCAAGGAGGTGGGTTACTCTCCTGACACAAACTAGCGGAACCGAAGATTCAGTTCGAATGGTGTTGCTACTCCTTTAGTCCTCAGTGGTACTGACATAGAGCTTAATTCTGTCCAGGTACCGATATGGAGAATGAGTTGAGTTGTCAATGATCATTAGCAGTGGTTCCAGCACAACTTTGACATACCAGTCTGTCTGAACCTGACAACTTGTCATCATATGTCAAGTTGTCAACCTAATGCGGATGCCAACCAATGCTGGCCGATGCCAACCGATGCCTGAGCCGGCTGCCAACAGTCTGCATCGTCCGAAACATTAAGAGAAATGCATGCTGATGCTTTATCCAAGCCGCGGGTCTCTCAGAAACATGGTGCCCCGCTGGACCAGCCAGCGTTTCAAAACCCGAAAACATGAAACAGACCTGATCTGACGATGGCCAAATTCGCAAAGACTATTAAAAGCGTGCAAGTTGCGATAAATCGTGCTTTAAAATGGCTGGTTATCAATGACATCCTTGGTCGCAAGATTATAGGGCAATATCGAACGGAAATGGGCGATATTTTGGGGCGATAACGATAGGAAACAAAATGGAAAAAACTACTGGCGTGGAAAATGGGATTTTAGACGTTGGGGGTGAGCAAACTTCCGAATTCCAGACGTTGGGGATGTTCTGCAGCTGTGCGGACGTCTGGATTCCAGACGTCGGGGATGGTTTGAGGCAGAGCAAACGTCTGTGACGATTTGGGCAGAGCAAACGATTGGATTCTATACGTAAAGGGTGCTTCGGCAGGTGAGCGAACGTCTGGATTTCAAACGCCTGCGACGGTTTGAGGTAGAGCGAGCGTTCGAATTGTATACGTCGGGGGGGGGGGGGGGGGGGGGGGGGGCTGCGGCAGGTGAGCGAACATCTGAATTTGATTTCCCGATTTTAAACGTCTGATCTGCGGAGGATTTCAGCTGTCGAATTTTGACAGTCGTGCCTGGTGACCTCGCTGCAACTTCGGATTAATCGGAAGCCAAATAGTGCTTTGGCGTTTGGGGGTTTGGGCCTTCGTGGCCTCGGGATGCCCCGAAACCGGGCCCGAAACCCCAAAACGTCAACGCTCTATTCGGCTTCCGACCTCGATATAAATATACGCCTCAGTTTCAAGTGCATTCATCTAATTCCTCCACCTCTATCATCCCGTCCCCTCTGACCTCTCCTGTAACCGTCGCGCTTTCGAATCTGCCACTTGTCTTTACCCGACTTCTCCTATACACCCGCCCACCCCACCCGACCCCGGGCCCGACCCCCTCTGACCGGCTTCGTTAAGTCACGCGGATTTGGCGTACCGCACCTTCCTCGTACAAACTCACCCAACCACCCAGTCCCTGAAGCCCACCTACCCATCCTTTCACACCACATACCATGAAGTGCGCTACGGCCCTCCTGCCTCTCCTGGCAGTGACCATGCTCTCGGCCTCTGCTCTTGGTAAGCATTACTAGCAGTGTTTTTCTTTTCAGCTAAAAGCAGCAGCTTCTAGGCAGCTCCCTGAGCTAGCCACTGAGCTACGCTCCAAGATTTCAACAGTTCTGGTTAGCGTATTCTGTCAGCTTCCAGACACACTAGGTTGCATTAGTTTGGCTGAATAGCCAGTCAGGGGAGCTGCCTAGAAGCTGCTGCTTTTAGCAGATGAGGAAAACTATGATTACTAGAATATAATTTCTGTTACAGTCCAGGGGTAGGGCAAATAGGCTAAAGGGACTTGCCCAACCGTATAGAAAGGGCTTTAAAAATCTGATAAACTGAACACCAAACAATTGTGTTAACGACGGGGGCCCCGAGTTCGTGTGAAAGTGATAATTTAATTCTACTATATAAACGTCAACATTCAAACACAACAATATTATGCTACAAAGGTTGATTTGACAAAAGTACACAAATACAAACATTGCAATAGATCAATCCCAACCCCCTGTTCCCTTGGGATAAGTCGTGCCTGAGAAAACAAAGGCGACTAGCCTCACAAACCCAATGCCTTTCTGAATACCAGGTTTCTATTATCAAACAATAGCGTGTATAATGTGACTGGTGTGAGCTCAACTCACAACACCGTCCATCTTCCCAACATGCACGCACACACACCATTATAATATGTCCCCCCCCAACCCAGCCACACCCACCCACCCAGTCAACCACCCCACACACCTGTGTACGAAATGACGTCTGCCTACCTTTCTTCTCAATGCCCCCTACAGCTCTCAGAGCCATGCCCCGGACAGCTTTCAGAGCCCTGCTCCAAGATTCCGAATTCACCGTCCAACGTACCAACCAAGTTAAGGGATTCGATCAAGCCTGGGTTGACAATGAGGTAGGTAGTGTTTTTCCTAAGATTGATATAATACACAAACTCGATTTTAAAAGTTTCAACCTCCCCAAATACCACACCTGAGCATCGTGCAGCCAGATTTCCAACCAACCACCCAATCAACCACCCACACACCTGAGCTTCGTGCAGCCAAATTTCAGAACTGCAACAGCGTAGCGAATAATTTGTTTGCTTTGCATGTGTGGGTGCTTGTTTCATTGCTTGTTTGTCTCTCCTTCCTTACGCTCCTGTCCCACCCCACACCACCCCGCCCCACCTGGCTGGGTTTGCCGGATCACATTTAATGCACGCTCCATAACCAGTTAATTGGTCCATACGTTCGCTGCCTTGAATAATTCTCAGCCACCAGCTGGCCTGCATCCCATGTTACCCAATGGACGTGGTCCTGCTTGCTTAGGCTCCAGCCCATTGATACGTATACATGTACATGAGCCCTACATCCCCAGAAAACATGAAACCTAACCTTTATCTACACCCGTGTGATTACATTTTGCACTAAGGAGTGTGGGGTATAAGTGTGCATACTAGCCATGCTTACTTCGCCCGCAGTTGGTGAGCAGCCTGAAGGCTGATAGACCATGAAACCAAAACAAAGCACATCCCTCTGTATGTGGCCCTTCATGCAGAAATATTGCCCCGGGCAGCTAATCTACGACATCACCAACAACGGCAAGGATACGGTGAACCCCAAAATTGAAGCCACATGGAGAGTGATCCTCCCGGAGGGCATCAGCCTTGCTAACCCCTACTCATGGGGGTACACCACGACATCAGGTAGGCTGGTCTGGATCTGTCTCGTTTAAGATTGTCCCCCCCCCCCCCCCCCCCCCCCCCCCATTCCACCCACGTACCCCCCCCCTACCCCTCACACCCACACAGCTGCATCCAATCCCTCCCCCACCCACCCACCCATTTGTGGTCCGGCAGGATTTGAATCGTTTAACATTGTAATGTCGAAGTACTTCAGTACCGAGGCTCTGGTTTATTTTCAGAATGTGAAGTATTCTGGTATTTTGATACTCTGGTATTCTTCCGAATGTCAAGCCGCCTAACCTTAGGATAGTGTGCCCGAAAGCATGACGATCTTGCTTTGGTGCTTGATGTGATGTGGCATTGTGGATGCGTGCTACGTCATGGACCTCGACAACCAGTGCCGACCGCCCTCTTTACCACGCACGGCGTCGGCAACGGGAGGGCCGTGGGCCAGAAGCATGCCATGCCGCAGCAGCGCAGCCGTCAGGCTGAGGCTCCTCCGACGGAGCCACTGTCGCTCAAGGACTTGGCACTCCTTCGCTTCAGGTCGGCAGCCGCACCTCCAACCTATGCGAAAGCGGCGAAAAAGGAGCGCATGCTGAATTACCACTGCGAGGATCACCCGATCACCCCCTTCTGTGACGCCGCTCTGGCGAAGCAGTTGTTTGAGTACTCTGCCGAACTCATCGGGGCTGGCGAAGACGCGGACATCGCCAACGCCGACCAGGTGATCGGTGAGCTCCGTGACCACCTCTCTCGCCTGTTTCGGTCGAACCAGCTAAAGAAGAAAATCAGCTGTCCGATGTACACGAGGTGTACAGTTTGCTTCCTGTGAAGAGAAAGCATGACGGGCATTCCGATCAAATGCAGCTGTTTAATGGAGCTGGCTAAAGGCTGCCCATGACTACCCTGCCCATGACTACTTTTTCTTACCCTATCTACGCAGATGTTGGTCAGACCCTCAGCTTTGACATGACCAAAATCGGATTCTACATGTCCCCCGGTGCCACCGCTCATTCTGCCTTTGCACTCACCCTGCGGTGCCTTGTGCCTGAGGGGCCCATTGACTGGTCTACCAAGGTACGCAGTGCAGCGTAGTGGTGGTGGTGCTGTTGGGAGGTATGGCATAGTTGGTGGTGGTAGTTGTAATTCATCTCCATACCTCTCACCCCTTCCCTTGCTCCTATACCCTCATACAATCCAATACAATCCAATACAATCCAGCATCTACAGGATTCAAATTACCAGGGAATGGCTATCATATTATTTCATCACATGATATCATATGATGCCAGCAGTCTGACTAGGCTAAAGTTGCCATTTATATATAATATCATATGGTGCAATTTGTATGATATCATACTCGCCTTTGGTCAACATCATATGATGTGCCAGTCCCTATATATTACCATCCTATACCTGAGCATCCTTACCCTAACCCTCTTTCTGACCCTCACCTATCTCCAACCCCTGTGCCACACAGTGCTCCTGCCTTGGCCTTGATAACGTGGTCATCAACCCTCCAAGCCCACCCCCACCCTCTCCCAGCCCACCCCCTCCCCCTCCCAGCCCACCCCCTCCCTCTCCAAGCCCACCCCCTCCCAGCCCACCCCCTCCCTCTCCAAGCCCACCCCCTCCCTCTCCAAGCCCACCTTGTGTCGCTGGTACCACCTATGAGTCTGTGACACCCACTGCTACAGAGGACCGAGTGTGCACAGGTATGGATGTGTTGCCTCCCATTCCCTGCCCTCCTTTCATGTACTTGTAGGCCGCTGGTTATTCCTCCGCTGCCTCTCCTCTTCCTGTAACATTTCCAAGCACCTGAGAAGCTGCTAGCACAAGCACCAGACCAACCATAGTAAGAAATGACACACAATCACACGGCTTGCATGCAGAAGTTGGCATATTAGGTGTGACTTCACGCTTAGATCAGCACACTACATACCTGGACATCAGATATCCATCAGTCCCCTAATACCCATGCCTTTACATGGATACTTGCAGATGTGACTGCCCCATGTGTCGCTGGTACCACCTACGAGTCTGTGACACCCACTGCTACAGGGGACCGAGTGTGCACAGGTATGGATGGATGTGTTGCCCCCCATACCCCGCCCTCCTTTCATGTACTTGTAGGCTGCGAGTTGCTCCTCTGCTGCCTCTCCTCTTCCTGTATGTGTGTCTTTGTTGGGTTTCCTTCAGGGTTTTGAAGCAATACAGTCATGGGAGGTAATGCGTTTGTACTACATCTACCTAGCAGCTGCATTAGGTTGCTTCAGGTATGGCTCCACAGCCCGCTAGGGGAGCAGCCTAGAAGCTGTGGTGCACAGCCAATTATACAACAAACTCACATCATATACTTCAATTAAAACTCGTATCCTAAATTTAAACGCAGATTAAAAATGTAAACCACATATCCTCCTTCTTGATGCTTTCAGACCTTACGATCTGCTCCGATGAGCAGTACGAGTCGGTAGCTCCCGATGCCATATCGGACCGGGAATGTGCTGGTAAGGACGATGGGTCAAGCAACAAACATGATTGCCTATGCATGCCACTGCTGTATTGCCACTGTACTGCCACCACTGTATTGCCACTGTACTGCCACCGTTTCAAACGCTTTGCAACTATATTGCCACCGTATGTCATCATCATCACCACTGGCCTCACATACATCACCGTCATCACCACTGGTCACCTGCAGATATTACATCCTGCTCCGAGACCCAATATTTGGTTGAGGTCGCCACTAGGACTACCAACACAGTCTGCCGAGGTAAGATCCACTTCTGAGTCTATTTTCCCTGCATTACGTAATGTTGTTTTCTGTCATCATCGTCGTCTTCGTTGGGTTTGGTTCAGGGTTTTGAAGCAATACAGTCATGGGAGGTAATGCGTTTGTACTACATCTAAAGCTACCAAGCAGCTGCACTAGGTTGCTTCAGGTATGGCTCCGCAGCCCGCTAGGGGAGCTGCCTAGAAGCTGCGGTGCGCAGCAAATTATACAACAAACTCACATCATATACTTCAATTAAAACTCGTATCCTAAATTAAAACGCAGATTTTAAATTAAAATGCATGTCCTCCTTCATGATGCTTGCATACCTTCCGATCTGCAACGCTCAGCAGTATGTGTTGGTACCTCTAGATGCCAAATCTGACCTTGTATGTGCAGGTAAGGACGATGGGTCAAGCAACAAACATGATAGCCTATGTATGTCACTGTACTTCCACTGTATTTCACCGATCTTTATAGCGATTGCTACTCTAGAACTCGTTTTGGCCCCAATTGCCATTATGAAAAATAAAAAAATAAAACGATTTGACCTAAATGGCCCTAAAAGCTGTAAAAAGACATAAACACGCTGTTCCTGGGGGAGGCCTACAACCGTACAGCTAAAAAAGTCCCACATTCAAATATAAAATATCCCTGATGCATAGTGCTTCTATTATTTCTGTCATGGAGCAAGTCTGATCCCCTCAGATAGATGATTCTAACCACAAATCAAACCTATTTCAATCACCCAGCACTTGCATGCGAACCAAATAGTAGTGCACCGGGTCGAAACCAAGAAGCTAATCTCTACAACTCAGTTCAAAACCACTACACACACACTCACCAGGCCCCTCCACACACACACACACACACACACACACACACACACACACACATGCTGCAAAATCACACACACACCTAAAATTGTGCTCATCCGTATTATTATACCCCATTCACAGCGCACCAACCTATCCGAGCAATTAACCTGCCTCCCCACTCACCACCCACCAGATCTCAGTGTCTGCACCGATGATGAGTACGAGAGTACAGAACCTACCGCTACCTCGGACAGAGTCTGTGCGCAAAATCCATTTCCCCTACCTACAATATTTCCACACTTGTTGATAGTATACCTGCCCCATGGGGAGTGGTGCTGGACTCTGTCGAGAATATTTTATATGTGTCTGATGGCACCGGCGAGATCAAGAAAGTGGACAAGGCAAGTGGCAACGTTCTCAGCACCGTGGCAACAGGGTTAAACTACCCTACTGGATTGGCTATTGACACCTCAGGCAACTTGTATGTATGTGACACCAGAAACCACCGAATCATGAAGGTGGCCATCAACGGAGATGTTTCGGTTGTGGCTGGTTCTGGAACTAAAGGCTATGCGGGTGATGGCGGCAACGCCACTGCAGCAGCACTCAACTTTCCATATGACGTGATCATTACCCAATCTGGTGATCTGTATATTGCTGACACATTCAATCATGCAATCAGGAAAGTCGATTCAGCAACAGGCTTCATCTCCACGGTAGCTGGTGGCAAAGGTTATGGATATAGTGGTGATGGTCAACTGGCCACGACAGCCAGGCTCAATTATCCTACCTCCTTGGCATCTGATGCTTTTTGCAACATATTCATTGCAGACATCAACAACAATGCTATCCGTAAGGTAGACACTGCTGGCTACATTTACACCATAGCAGGTGGCAATGGGGGTGGCTACGAAGGTGATGGCTTAGCGGCTAACTCGGCAGCTGTGAAGTTAGAATACCCATATGGCATTGCCGTCGATGCATCTGGTAATTTGTATATATCTGATACCACCAATCAAGCAATCCGCATGGTGGACCAGGCCTCTGGTATTATTGAAACCATTGCAGGTGGCAATGGCCAGGGCTACAGCGGGGATCAAGGGATTTCCTTGGCAGCACAGCTGTCCAATCCAATTCATCTGGCGATTGACACAGATGGTAGCATCTATCTAGCTGATTATAGTAACAACGCTGTGCGCAAGTTGAATCGTAGCAACTAGCAAGCCCCCCTCCCTCCCAGTCTGCGTGGCGCCCTCCCCACCCATCCTTTGCACCTCCGCATACTGCTCCAACCTTGACAGTGCCCCCCCCCCCCCCCCCCCCAACGCCCATCCGCGCCGCTGATGGCTCCGTCTGCATTGCACAACGCTGGGTGGAGCCCTCCACCAAGTCCTAATGTTAGCCCTGACCTCAGTTTGCCAATCATGCTCAAACTACTCACCTGCCAGTCCTTGCTGTGACGCAAGTGTCCGTTTCGTGATTTGTGAGAATCGTGTCTTGTTTCTCGACACAATTTGTTGTCCCAAAGAAATCCGAGACCAAAGCTTAGCCCTTATCAGGGCTTAGCTACCTCCCCCCCCCCCTCCTTACCCTAAAATTGTGTGTGTGTAACTTACAGTTGAAGCTATGAAATAATTGAAGCTATGAAAGTACTTTGTACGATGTAACAAAGTTCTGGTCACATTGTTCCCTATTTTATGATAGGTATCTCACCCCAGTAGGTGGATTACTCTCCTGACACAAACTAGCGGAATCAAAGATTCAGTTCGAATGGTGTTGCCACTCATTTAGTCCTCAGTGGTACTGGCATAGTGTAGAGTTGTCAATGATCATTAGCAGTGGTTCCAGCACAACTTTGAAATTCCAGTCTGTCTGAACCTAACAACTTGTCATCATGTGTCAAACTGGTGCGGATGCCAACCTATGCTAACCCTCCTGAGCCGGCTGCCAACAGTCTGCATCGTCCGAAACATTAAGAGTTGTGCATGCTGATGCTTTATCCAAGCCACGGATCGCTCAGAAACATGGTGCCCGGCTGGACCAGTCAGCTTTTCAATACCGAAAACATTAACCAGACCTGATCTGACGATGGCCAAATTCGCAAATACCATTAAAAGCGTGCAAGTTGCGATAAATCGTGCTTTAAAAAGGGCTGGTTATCAATGTCATCCTTGTTCGTAAGATTACCGGGAAATATCGAACGGAAACGGGTGAAATTTAGGGCAATAACAGTAGGAAACAAAATGGGGAAAACAACTGGTGTGGAAAATGGGATGAAGCATTTTCGTCCCTCGGGTGTAAGTCCTTTCACTTAAAAACAAAGTTGTTTTTACTTTACCTACCCGTTTCGACAATTAACTCATTCGCTGAGCACGATATGATCAGAAGGTGCGGGGTTCGAATCCCAATAGGTGCGCCTTAGTGTTTGCGATCGCTGTCAACCGCCATGGTAGCACTGCCCAGGTAAAGTAAGATAGCAGCCCGTTCTCTACCGCCGTAAGACAGGGCTCCCTTAATACCACGCCCCACCAGGCGTTATCATTACTGTGTAAAGCTCCATAAGAGGCATGTTTTGATCACTCTTGCCGTACTGTTATGTGTAGGGACTGGCATTTTATCTGATGTAGAACCAAGGCGAGCATGATATCATATGATATTGCGTATAAATGGTAACTCTAGCGTACCCGTAGTCAGAATGCCGGCATCATATAATATCATATGATGACATGATAGCATATGATAGCATATTGCCGTTCCTTAATTACGTGCAGGTTTAACTGAATTGTAACCGAGGTCGTTTAAATGTAACCAACTTCCCATTTGAAAGTCGCCCCCGATCTCCATAAAAGCTCGGATATGATACAACCAAATGTGCAATGACCCTGTCCATTGGCCACGCGCTCCAACATTGTACTGTCCGGTACTGTGCGGTACTAGTCAGTGATTTTTGGAGGACAAAGCCCCCCCCCCCCCCCCCGCCCCTCACGCCTGGGACTTGTTTTAAGGATGTTGGCCTTCACTTTAAGAATTTTTATGATAGGACTCGCTATGACTCATGAGTTATATCTACCTCCCGGTAGGCTTTCCCATGGAATGGAATCTCCCCAGTACTATATATTCTATATTGTTCCTTCCCGCTGTGGCTCATGTAACATTATCTAAGCTTCAAAATAATCGACAGTGCTCGATGCTCAGGTCTGGTGTTTGAGCAGATGAAAATGTGAAAAACCGGTCTGCACGATATTGCTCACAATCTGGCTCAACCAATAAACTCGTGTATCGGTCACATCTCGGGTTAAGGGTTTGAGTCATTAAGGATTTAATCCACCTGAGTTAGGGGAAGGTGCCATTATGGGAAGGACTGCCCTTCCGATACCTGAATAGCCAAATGGCTGTATCCACCCAGGATGTAGGGTTTCAGGGTTTTCCAATTCAGTTCACCAATGCTTTTTCTTTTTAAGCCCTTCCAATCACGGTTGGGCAAGCCCCTTTTGGGCTTTGCCTGAAAACCCTGAGAACCATGTATAAACAATTATGTATGAGAGAACGTATCGGCAATCGCATTAGCTCTGCCTTCGTAGCAGAGGCCGGAGTTTAAGAAATAAATAATCTCATGACCCAGTATTAATGGTGAGAAAGATTACGTCGTAACGGTACATATCAAGATGATTACCTTCCGGGGGTATACATTTGTGTATGTAGATTTCGTCATAGCGGTATGTATGATCTGGTACAAAACGACAAAAACAGGGAATACATCAGGAGGAGCCCAGGCCTGCAAATGTTTACTTCTCCTGAACGATATATTCTCAGAATGGGGCTATAATGGCATGATTCATGGCGATGTTTTATCAGGTAATCCTGAGCAAAACATTGGGGGGAGAGGGGGGGGGGGGGGGGGATCAGCCCTCCTCAGTTTTTTTGCCAACCTTTTCCAACCTCCAAATGACATCCAAATGACCTCCGAATGACCTCCAAATGACATTCTGAGACCACCAATGAGATTGTGTCAACACGGGCAGTTTATTGGGATACTTCAGTCCCAGGGATGTGTATGGGTGGGTGAAGGGGTGGATAATGTGGATGAGTATGGGTGGTAAGGATGGGTATAGATGGGTGGGTATGGGTGGGTGAATGGGTGGTATGGATGGGTGTGTGGGTGGGTCAATGGGTGAGTATGGGTGGTATGGATAGGTATGGATGGGTGGGTATGGGTGGGTGAATGGGTGGGTGAATGGGTGGGTAATGTGGGTGGGTACTGTGGGTGGATGGGTGAGTATTTTGACTATCACACAATCTCTGTTTGGAAATTCTGAGGATGCCATTTTGTGCGCCTTAGTGTAAAGACCCAGGATCCATATATAATGTCAAGTCGTGCCTCTTACTTATATTTAGGTGTGTGTGTGTGTGTGTGTGGGGGGGGGGGGGGGGGGGGGGGGGCTCAGCCCTCCTCAGGTTTTGAAGGGATAGGTGTCCAATGTTTTTTTACTCCTGACTACATACATGATTTCATAATTTGCATGTTGACTACACTAGCTTGTTTTGCGCATTACATCACGGAGTAATTTATCGGAAGGAGTGCGTCATTGAGGTACTCACGGTTCCTTATTGCGTCTACCCGGTAATGTATTCAGTGCCTGTATTTACCTTACAGTGGTAAAACATAGTATATTAACATTCATTTATACCATACATTCGTAAAAATGCACATGTTTGAGTGCCCTTTTTATAATGATATTCGCCTCCGCTACCAAAAGTTGTTCACAGATATTTTTAGGCATGTCCATGAGGATACCGACTTAACCGTATGGAATGTGGAATTCTGCGATTCCACATTCAGAACCTTTATGAATGGAAATGGCACTAAGACTTTTTGGAGCAACCTAGCCGACTTTCTTTCTGCATGTAGAAGAGCAAGACAGGAAGCCCTGGACTGCTTAGTGGCACCGTAATTTATTCTCCTTTTTTTCTTGTGACTCCTCATTTGTTGGCTTCTTACCTCCGCCACTGTTAGTGGTTGAGATCTGGGTCCTGCTCTAGGGGTTTTTAATACCTACGCCACCAAAACGGTGGTTGGGAGTTTGGTTTGTTTGTCCTCGACACCCCCCTGATGTAATGGTTTTTTTGCTTTGTGGGTGCTTTTTACCCGATTGTGGGCACAGGATTATTGGCATGATAATCAACTTGGTTCGCTGTCGGGACTCGGGAGTGTGAAGGAAGCATACAACGTTGTTTCCACCGACCACTGCACTTCCCTGGATTGAAGTAACTGACGGATGGCAGCCTCAAGTTGTGTTTTTTCGAATTTCCTACGATAAGGTTCCTCCAAGCGCAACGATATCCAAGCACGGCGCCGATGTGTTGGAGAATCTCGGGTCCGGGAAGAATCAGCTAGACACACTATGGTCGTCGAACGTACTCTCCCCATGGAGCGCAGCAGTAAGTTCGCATATGTGAATCACGGATTTGTTTTCGGAACTCATTATGTATTTTCTCACAACTATTACCAATCTCTCCACCTTCATCAGTCGCGAACACGTGGACAAACTCATCTCTAAGCTGCACAGAGAATATATCGCCTCCTGTACCAGCATTCTTGCCACACGTCGCATGAAGGAGTCCCTCCCGCCTGGAGGGTGACACTTACTATGTCTGCCATGGTGACTTTCCCCAGCTGCGGCGTACGGGAGGGTCCCCTTAACACCACGCCCCTCCAAGCGTTATCTTTTTATTTCTTTTATGTATTTTCTTTCCAGGATCTGGCTGCCGGCAAAAACTTGATGAAGGAGCGATTCGACAAGGCCATAGAGCTGGTCGTATTGAATGATCCAGTTGCATCGAAAATGCATAAAGAAGGCTTGGAAGAAGGCCCTAAGGCTATCAGAAGAAAATAAAGAATTCGAAAATATGCCTGGCTGGCCAGAATTGATGCCATCTCCTCCCAACTCACCCATTCAAGAGCCCCTGCTCTTCAGATGCTCTACTTCTTGTTCATTGAGCATCAGCTTTCAAGCTATCTTATCTTTGTAAAGAAGAACTACCACCGAATCTGCGGTCCCTGCATTCCACAAAAGAAAGTGTGGCTTGATAGGTATGCTGCTCATGCTCCCTAGTTGTGTCTTCTTGTGCAGGGCTCATACATCATGGGCAAGAGGAGACTCCATACAATAATGGGAAAGACAAGTCCAGATACCAAGACCACCACTACTGGGGGCTGTGCCACCCCCACATGCAAGCCCCCAGGGAGATCCCCTGTGACTCAGCCTGCATGTCCGGCCATATAGGGCCGCCCCCTAACCGCTAAGGTAAACCTCGGCAAGACAGGAAAATAAAAGTCATCCCATGGAACTGTATGTGTTCTGGGCGATTTGCACATCCCAGGCCAGGTGAGTGTGTGAATGTGGTGGTGGTGGTGGGGTGGTGGTGGTGGTGGTGGGAGGGGGGAAGGTGAGAGGTTGTGTGATTTAACGGTATTGAAGGTTCATGGCGCTAGCTGCTTCTCGAAGTCTGATGGCCCATGATAGACGTTGACGCAGGAGTCTCACCTGCAGGAGGGGGTGGACCTGAAGGGCCATGATGGATGTGAACAAGTCAGGTCATGTGGAAGCGTCAAACACACTCCCAAGTATGTAAGTATGTTATAGTCCAGGGGTTTGCCAAATAAGCCAAAGGGACTCGCCCAACCATGACAGTGAGGGCTTTCGAAGAAAAAGCATTGATGAGCTGAACCTCAAACGATCGTTTCACTGATGGGGGCCCTGAGTTAGCGCTCCAGTGCGTGATCATTGATACAAATAACAGTGATCAAACACACCCAAGGTAGGTGAGAGGTTGGGGGAAGTCAGGTGGGCGCTTAGATGAGGAAGGGGAAGGAATCCTCAAGGGGCCTGAAGTGTTGGGCCTACGTCAACCGTGGGGGGAAGCATACCTGTGTTGGTGTATACGAGATTACGAGGAGGTGCAGGAGATAAGAGGGTGTATGTTCCTAAGGTTTTATTCCTAGGCACTCTGGTCCATTTCGGCACGAAGGTCGTGCTGGTTTGCGTAGCGCATTTTCTGATCAGATGTCAATTGAGTAGATAGGCGCAGTGTATACCTTGGGTCGGAAATTCAATATAAGCAGCGATCGAATCCTCCCGGTCAGTTGCAACTAACTGATTGAATGGATTCGGTTGATAACGGTTGGGTGGATTCATCTTCTCGCCAGCTTCTCCTCTGCAAGATGGTGGCAGCTTTCTCAACCAACCCCACCAGAAGTCAAGAACAGATTCGATTTTGATTTGTGTGAGACAGCTCCATGATTCGTGGCAAATCCCAGTTTGCACCTTCGCTCGCACCCCCCCACAATGTCGAATGGAATGTAGCGATACCTACTGATGCTAGCAAAGAATTTGCGAAATGAACCTTGATGATGATCTAGACAACCTTGTAAGCATCATCGTCCTCTTTTGCTCTCCGCTACCATGCCGACATACAATTACCCAACGCGACAATGCCTCGTTCGCAGGATTTCGACGTCGATGCCGTCGTCGAGAAGCACGAGCAGCACAAGCAGAAGCAAAGCGGGCCACTGAACATACATCATGCCCAGGGTTTGCACAAGGCCCATACAGGTAACAATACGATCCCAGTTACTTCTCGAAAGTAAATCATGTCAACACAGGCAATAAAGTAGCAGCAGAACAACATGGCGAATCTCACTATATAAGTGATGGGCATGAGATAATATTTCACTGCAACAAAATCAGTCAGCTTCTGTTGCATGCCTAGGGCCAACCACAGGGCTAAGCCCGAAGATTCCAGCAGTGCTTGAGAGATGATTATGTCAGCTTCCAGGAGCACTAGGTCACTTAACGTACGGCTGAATAGACAGCTAGAGGAGCTGCATATAAACTGCTAAGCGTATCCGAAAAGACAGTAGCTGTGGTTTCTTTCTTGTTATCCTGGTCACCACACTTCACCACACCACACCACACCACACCACACCACACCACATACCACTGCACACATTTATACACAGGCTATGCCATGATGGAAACAGGGTGCCTACCTCCACCCTATTCAAGAAGTTGCAACAATAAAATACACTTATATTCATGATATAGCCACCATTAGTGGTTGGCCCCAGCGCAAGCGAATGATCTGGCCCCCTCAACCTCACGACTCGTCGAAAGGGGTAATATTTATTTTATTTATATAGCCGCTTTAGGTTTTGCTTTACTCTGCTAGTACTGCCCCCCACCCACGATCTATACATAGATATATACACTCAACACTCCACCCACGCCCACGCCCATGTGGTGGGATCTCACTCAGGCCCAGCGCTGTCCTCCAGTACGGGAGGAAGATGGGCCAAGTTCACAGCACAGCAGCATCAAAGCAGTATCCCAAGCACGCATCCCACAGAGGCGACCCAACAGGGTGCCCCCTCCAGGCCATGGCCCGCCCAAGAGCACAAGGCCATCTTTCAGTTGCCTATCAACCCTCCATCTAAGCCCTCTCCATCTTGCGGGCCGACCATCACTGGCTCCCCCTCCCGGCAGGCCGCTCATGAGCCCTCTTTCCCCAAGCCTGTCGATGCGTTGAAACCCAGGGACATGAATCGTGGTGCAGAAGCAACCAAGAAAGGGTCGAATCTCCCTCCAACCACTAAGCCAACTTGGAAGCAGCAGCAGCAGCAAGAGAGGAAGCAGCAGCGGATGCAGCAGGGGCAGCTGCACAACAAGCTACAAGGGCAGCAGCATGAACAGCAGCAGCAGGAGCACAAGAAGCAGCAATGGATGCAGCATGGGCAGCAGCAGCAGCTGAGGATGCAGCAGGGGCAGCCGCACGACCAGCTACAAGGGCAGCAGTATGAACAGCAGCAGCAGGAGCACAAGAAGCAGCAATGGATACAGCAGGGGCAGCAGCAGCAGCAGCAGAGGATGCAGCAGGGGCAGCCGCACGACCAGTTACAAGGGCAGCAGCATGAACAGCAGCAGCAGGAGCTTGGAAAAGTGCATCAGCAAGACAATTGCAGTAAGGGGCAGCAGCAGCACTGCGACGAAGATGCGCCACGTTGCGATGGCAACGAGGGGCAGCGGCAGCACTGCGAAGAGGGGGTGCCACATGGCAATGGAAACAGGTGGCAGCAGCATGGCTGCGTCCAAGAGGTGCCACGTGAGGCTTGCAACCTTGGTAACTTGGAGACCGCGAACCCAATGGAAACCGAGAATGGAACCCGATGGAAAACCAACGGAAACCAAGTGGAAACAGAGACCCCAATGGGAACCCAGAACCCAATGGGGGGCTCCACCGTTGTGGCTTGCACCCCTGGTAACTTGGAGGCCGAGAACTCAATAGAAACCGAGAATGGAAACCCAGTGGAAACCGAGAACCTATTGGGGTGCTCGGCCGTTGAGGACGACTGCTGCGTTATTCCCGAGACCCCTCCTGATGAGAGGTCCCTCGGGGATGCTGATGATGTCGATGGAAAAGACTTTGTTCCTGCCTCACGTGATTACATGGTGCGAAGTGATTATGGGGGTGCTCAGCAACAACAGGAGCATGGGCAGCAGCATGGTAACAACATTTGTTGGAAGCGGAAGCAGCAGTGCCTTGAAAGCGAGGTGCAACATTCCCCTCCTTCAAACCGTTCAAGAGGGGGTGGGAAATCTGGTAGGGTGAGTTCACCCCCCCGGGATCTGTACCCGGCTTCTCCCCACCAATATAAAGAGCTGCAGGTTTCTGGTGACCTGAACGCCCCTGATCTGAACGCACGTGATTTGAACGCCCCTGATCTACATGCACGTGGTCTGAACGCACACGATCTGAATGCACATGATCTTAACGCCCCTACACATGACTTGGAAGCTGATGACGAAGCCGACCCTAAAGAATCCTTTCAGCCCACCCAGGAGATAGACACTGCCAATGCTGTATCTCCAACTCCTAAAGCATTATCTGTCACTATAGCACCTGCTGACGTCACGCAACAGCACTTGATAGGACCTGCTGACGACACAAAACAGCACTTGAAAGCACCTGCTGACATCACACAACAGCACTTCATAGGACCTGCTGACGACACCAAACCCCACTTGGTAGCACCAGCCTCCCAGCAGTCTCCTGCTGCGCAAGCCTGCTCTGCCTCTATGGCACCTGCTGACATCACAAAACCCCACTTGTTAGAACAGACCTCCCAGGTAGAAAGTAAACCTTCCCTCTCAGCACCAACCTCACAGCTACAAGGAAAAACTCCCCCCTCAGCACCAACCTCACATCTAGGAGCAAAAATCCCCCCATCAGCACCAAACTCCCCCATCAGCACCAACCTGGGGGAAGAGCTGGAAGGAAGCCCTTCCTCATCAGCACCAACCTCCCAGCGAGAAGGAAGAGCTCGCCCCCTATCAGAGCCAACGCAAGCAACTAAAGTACCCATATCCAACCCTCGCGCAAGTGCGGCAGTAGTGTCAGACCCTAAAGTAAAAGGTACAAACACATCCAACCCTCAAGCAAGTGCGGCAGTAGTGTCAGACCCTGCAGTAAGTGGTACACACACATGCAACCCTCGAGCAAGTGCGGCAGTAGCGTCATACCCTAAAGTAGTTGTAGCTCACGTATCTAACCCTCAAGCAAGTGTGCCAGCATCAGCAGCATCAGCAGTAGCAGGAGCAGCAGGAGTAGGAGTGTCAGCAGCAGAAGTAGGAGCGTCAGTAGCAGCAGGAGCAGCAGCTGGAGCAGCAGCAGTGGCAGCAGCAGCAGGGGTAGGAGTGGTAGCAGCAGCAGGAGCGGCAGGAGTAGGAGCGGCATCAGCAGCAGGAGCAGCAGAAGCAGCATTACTTGCTTCTCCTTCTCCCACACCAAGCCCCCCAACTCAGTCGCCCACACCACTCTTGCCAAACCCACCTACTCAGTCGCCAGCAGCCCCCCAACCAAAGCTATCACTAGATGCTAAGCTACCCTTGGGGGCAGCAGCCTCGACCTTTGGGACAGGGCCCACAGCAGTGATGCCTCGTGAGCCCCCTTTTGACTTGTTTAGTTGCGGCTTTTTGTTGGACGACTTTGGTGGTAATGACGACCACCTCAATTGCATTGACGACGACGTATATGATGCAGGTGATGTATGTGTGCATGTATGTTACTAGCTAAGTATTTGCAATGATGAGTACGTGTATGATGCAGGTGATGTATGTGTGCATGTATGTTACTAGCTAAGCATTTGCAATGATGAGTACGTGTATGATGCATGTGATGTATGTGTGCATGTATGTTACTAGCTAAGCATTTGCAATGATGAGTACGTGTATGATGCATGTGATGTATGTGTGCATGTATGTTACTAGCTAAGCATTTGCAATGATGAGTACGTGTATGATGCATGTGATGTATGTGTGCATGTATGTTACTAGCTAAGCAGTTGGAATGATGACAATGTGCATGATGCGGGTGATGTATGTGTGCCTGTATGTTACTAGCTAAGCATTTTGAATGATGAATACGTGTATGATGCAGGCGATGTTTGTTTGCCTGTATGTTACTAGCTAAGCAGTTGGAATGATGAATACTTGTATGATGCAGGTGATGTATGTGTGCATGTATGTTACTAGCTAAGCATTTGGAATGACGGCGCTATGTATGATGCAGGTGATGTATGTGTGCATGTGTGATATAAGATAAGAGGTTGGAATGATGACAACGTGTGTGGTTCAGGTGATGTATGTGTGCATGCATATTACTAGCTTAGCATTGGGAATGATTACGACGTGTATGATGCGGGTGATGTATGTGTGCATGTATGTTACTAGCTAAGCATTTGGAATGATGACGATGTGTATGATGCGGGTGATGTATGTGTGCATGTATATGTCTAGCTAAGCATTTGCAATGATGAATACGTGTATGATGTGATATTGTCGAAGTGCTATCTCTGATATTGACGCTGGTATTGACGTTGATGTTGACTCTAATGCTGATGCTGATGTTTACAATGGTGTTGATTTTGACTATAATGCTGATGCTGTTGCTGATGCTGTTGCTGATGTGTGTTCTGGTACTGATGCTAACGCTGATATTGATGTTGTCACTGATGCTGATTTTAGTGCTGCCTCTAATGCTTATGATGATGATGATGATGATGAAGATGATGATGATGATGATGATGATGATGCTTGTTCTGGTACTGCTGCTAACGCTGGTGCTGATGTTGGCGCTGGTGTTGACACTTGTCAGAACTACTAGGCTGCAGGAGCACTGAGATGCCTAGTAGTTCTGGCAATACTACTGCTGACTCTAGTGTAAATGCTGATGTTGATGCTGATGCTTGTCCTGGAACTGCTGCTAACGCTGGTGCTGATGTTGGCGCTGGTGTTGACACTTGTCAGAACTACTAGGCTGCAGGAGCACTGAGGTGCCTAGTAGTTCTGGCAATACTACTGCTGACTCTAATGCAAATGCTGATGCTGATGCTTGTCCTGGAACTGCTGGTAATGCTGATGCTGATGTTGGCATTGGTGCTGATGTCGATTTTGACTCTAATGCTGATGCTGATGCTAATGCTGATGTTGATGCTGGTGCTTGTTTCGGTACTAATTCTAATGCTGATATTGATGTTGTCGATGGTGTTGGTTCTACTTCTGACTCTAATGCTTATGCTGATGTTGATGCTGATGCTTGTTCTGGTACTGCTGCTCACGCTGACGCTGATGTTGACACTGGTGTTGATACTGCTGCTAATGCTGATGCTGATCTCGATGCTGGTGTTGATACTACTGCTGCTAATGCTGATGCTGATCTTGATGCTGGTTTGTTGATACTACTGTGCTAATCTGCTGATGTTGATCTTGATGCTGGTGTTGGTACTAATGCTGCTAATGCTGTATGCTGATCTGATGCTGGAGGTTGATAATACTGCCTGCTAATGCTGAGTGCTGATCTGATGCTGGTGTTGATACTACTGCTGCTAATGTGATGCTGATCTTGAGGCTGGTGTTGATACTACTGTGCTTAATGTTTTTCTGATGCTGTCTTGATGCTGGGTGTGATAATGACTGATGCTAATGTGATTGCTGATCTGGAGCTGGTGTGATACTACTGCTGCTAATGCTGATGCTGATCTTGATGCTGGTGTTGATACTACTGCTGCTAATGCTGATGCTGATCTTATGTGGTGGTGATTTACTACTGCTGCTAATGCCCTGATGCTGATCTTGCATGTGGTGTTGTTGATTACTATGCTGCTAATGCTGATTGCTGATATGATGCTTGGTGTTGATACTACTGCTTGCTAATGCCTGATGCTGATATTGATGCTGGTGTTGTGAAACTACTGCTGCTAATGCTGTGCTTATTCTTGATGTGGTGGTGTTGATACTACTGAGCTTATGCTGATGCTGATCTTGATGCTGGTGTTTGAATACTACTGACTAGCTAATGCTGATGCTGATCTTGATGCTGGTTGTGATACTTACTGCTGATAATGCTGCTGCGATCTTGATGATGGTGTTGATACTTACTCTGCTCATGTGATGTGATCTTGATGCCTGGTGTTGAAACTACTGCCTGCTAATGTGATGCTGATCATGATGCTGGTGTTTGATATACTGCGGCTAATGTGAGCTGATTTGATGTCTGTAGCGTTGAAAACTATGGGCTAATGGTGATGCGGATCTTGTGCTCTGGTGTTTGAACTTCTGCTGCTAATGCTGGATGCTGATCTGATGCTGGTGTTTGATTATATCTGCTGCTAAATGCTTGATGCTGATCTTGATGATGGGGTGTTGTACACTGGCTGTAATGCTGCTGCGGCTTCTTGATGGGGTCGTTGATACTACTGACTGCGAATGCTGGATGATGATATTGATGCTGGTTGTTGAAAAACTAATGCTGCTATATGATGATGCTGATCTTGATGCTGCGTGTTGATACTACTGCTGCTTAATGGCTGAATGCTGATCTTGTGATGGTTGTTGATACTACTGCTGCGAATGCTATGCCTGATCTTGATGCGGGTGTTGAAACTAACTGTGCTGCTAATGCTGATGCTGATCATGATGCTGGTGTTGTACTACTGCGCTAATGATGATGCTTTCTTGATGCTGGTGTTGATAATACCTGCTGATAATGCTGATGCTGATCTTGATGTGATGTGAGACATTCTGTGCTAATGGCTGATGCTGATCTGATGCTGGTGTGATAACTTTCTGCTGCTAATGTGATGCTGGATCTTGATGCTGGTGTCTGAATACTAAATGCTGCTAAGCTCGTATGCTGATTTCTTGATGCTGGTGCTTTGGTACCTAATGATGCTAATGCTGATGCTGTCTTGAGCTGGTGTTGATACTAACTGACTGCTAATGCTGATGTGATCTTGATGCGGTGTGATACTTCTGCTGCTAATGCTGATGCTGATCTGATGATGGTTGTTGATACTACTGCTGCAATGCTGATGCTGATCTTGATGCTGGTGTGATACTACTGCTGCTAATGATGATGCTGATCTTGATGCTGGCTGGGTTGAAACTACTCGCTGCTAATGCGGATGATGCTGATCTTGATGCTGGTGTATATCTACATGACTGCTAATGCTGATGCTGGATATTGATGCTGGTGTTGATACTACTTGCTGATAATGCTGATGCTTGATCTTTGACTGCTGGGGTTATACTACTGCTGCTTAATGTGATGCTGATATGATGCCTGGAGTTGATACTACTGCTGCTAATGCTGATGCTGATTTGATGCTGGGGTTGAAAACTACTGCTGCTAATGATGATGCTGATCTTGAGCTGGTGTTGATACTAACTGCTAGCTAATTGCTGATGCTGATCTTGATGCGGGTGTTGATACTACTGCTGATAATTGCTGATGCGGATCTTGATGTGGTGTTGATACTACTGCTGCTAATGCTGATGCTGATATTATGTGGTGTTGAAACTATCTTGCTGCATGATGCTGCTCTCTGATGATGGTGTTGAAACAACCTGCCTGCTAAGCTGAGGCTGATCTTGATTGCGGTGTTGATACTCACTGCTGCTAATGCTGATGCTGATCTTGCTTGCTGGTGTTGATATTATCTGCTGCTAATGCTGTATGCTTCTCTTGATTGCTGGGTGTTGATACTACTGCTGAAGTAATGCTGATGCTATCTTGAGGCTGTGTGTTTTAGATATAGTGACGTTTTTTTTGCTGGAGTTCGCTGACTGCCTTGATGTCTTGTGGGATGACTTCTCGGTGTTGTGACTCCCTACCCCTGGTAGCTTTTATTTACTGTCATGCCCTACTTTAAAATACTGGCTAATGTGATGCCGATATTGATGCTGGTGTTGATACTATGTGCTAATGCTGATGCTGATCTTGATGCTGGGTTGATACTACTGTGCTAATGTGTGCTGATCTTGAGGCTGTGTTGATAACTACTGCTGCTAATGATGATGGATCTTGAGGCTGGTGTTTTATACTACTGCTGCTAATGCTGATGCTGATCTTGAGGCTGGTGTGAAACTACTGATGCGAATCTGATGCCTGATCATGATGTGGTGTTGATACTACGGCTGCTAATTGCTGATGCTGATCTGATGCTGGTGTTGAAACTATGCTGCAAGCTGATGCTGATCTTGATGCTGGTGGTTGATACTTATGCTGCTAATGCTGATGCTTATCTGGATGTGGTGTGATACTTATGCTGACTATGCTGATGCGATCTTGATGCTGGTGTGATACTATGCTGCTATGCTGATGCTGATCTTGATGCTGGTGTTGATTACTACTGCTGCTAATGCTGATGCTGATATTGATGCTGGTGTTGAAATCTGCTGAACTAATGACTGATGCTGATCTTGAGTCTGGTGTTGATACTACTGCTGCTAATGCTGTGCTGATCGTGATGCTGTTTTCGTGTTGATACTACTGTGCTAATGATGATGCTGATCTTGATGCTGGTGTTGAAACTACTGCTGCGAATGCGTTGATGCTGATCATGATTGTGGTGTTGATATACTGCTGCTACTGCTGATGGGCTTTATCTGATGATGGTGTTGATACTACTGCTGCTAATGCTGATGCTGATCTTGATGCTGATGTTGATACTTCTGCTGCTAATGCTGATGCTGATCTTGATGCTGGTGTTGATACTTCTGCTGCTAATGCTGATGCTGATCTTGATGCTGGTGTTGATACAACTGCTGCTAAGGCTGATGCTGATTCTTGATGCTGGTGCTGGTCCTACTGCTGCTAATGCTGATGCTGTCTGATGCTGTGTTGATACTTATGCTGCTAATTGCTGATGCTGATCTTGATGCTGGTGTTGATACTTATGCATGCTAATGCTGATGCATGATCTGATGCTGGGTTGATACTACTGCTCTAGGTGATGTGATCTTGATGTGGTGTTGATAATACTGCTGCTAATGCGATGATGATCTTGATGCTGGTGTTGAAACTACTGCTGCTAATTGCATGATGCTGATCTTATTGCTGGTGTATACTACTGCCTGCTAATGCTGATGATGATCTTGATGCTGGGTTGATACTATGCTGCTAATGCTGATGTGACTTGATGATGGTGTTGATACTATGCTGAGAATGCTGATGCTGATATTGATGCGGAGTTGGGGGTGATACTACGCTGCTCAATGCTGATGCTGATCTGATGCTGGTGTTGAAACTACTGACTGCTATGCTGATGATGATCTTGATGTGGTGTTGATACTACTGAAGCTAATGCTATGCTGGATTTGATGCTTGTGTTGATTACTACTGCCTGCTAATGCTGAGCTGATCTTGATGATGGTGGTGCTACTACTGCTGACTAATGATGATGCTGATATTATGCTGGTGTTGAAACTACTGCTGCTGATGCTTGATCGTGATTGCTGGTGTTGAAACAACTGCTGCTAATGCTGATGCTGATCTTGATGCTGGTGTTGATACTACATCCTGCTAATGGCTGTGCTGATCTTGACGTGGTGTTGATACTTACTGCTGCTAATGTGATGCTTATTTGATGTGGTGTTGATACTACTGCTGCTAATTGCTGATGCTGATCTTGATGTGTGTGAATACTACTGCTGCCTAATGATGGATGTGATCTTGATGATGGTGTGATATAATGCTGCCTAATGCGGATGATGATTCTTGATGCTGGTGTTGAGACTATGCTGCTAATGCTGATGCCGATATTGATGGCTGGTGTTGATACTACAGCGCTAAGGATGATGCTGATCTTGATGTGTGTTGAATAATGCTGCTAATGTGATGCTATTTGATGCTGGTGTCGATACACTGTTGCTAATGTTGATGCCGGATCTTGATGCTGGTGTGATACTTACTGCTGCTAATGCTGATGCTGAACTTGATGCTGGTGTTGAACTACTGCTGACTGTAAAAAATGCTGATGCTGATATTGATGCTGGTGTGATACTAATGCTGCTAATGCTGAGGCTGATCTTGATGCTGGGTTGATACTACTGGGCTAATGCTGATGCTGATCTTGATGCTGTGTTGAAACTACTGGATGATAATGTGATGCTGTCTGTGATGGGTTGAAAACTACAATGCTGCTAAGCTTGATGCTGATCTTGATTGCTGCGTGTTTGATACTACTGCGACTATGGATGATGCTGATGCTTGATGTGGTGTTGAAAACTACTGCTGTAATGATGATGCTGATCTTGATGCTGAGGTGGAAAACCTACGTGCTGCTAATGCTGATGCTGTCTTGAGCCTGGTGTGAAATAATGCTGTAATGCTGATTTGCAGATATTGATGCTGGTGTTGATACTACTGCGGTAATGGATGATGCTGATCTTGATGCTGCGTGTTGATACAATGCGCGTAATGCGGGATGCTGATCTTGATGCTGTGTTGAAAAATACTGCTGCTAATGCTGATGCTGATCTTGATGCTGGTTTGAACTATGCTCTAATGCGATGCTTAGGCTTGATGCTGTGTTGAATACTCTGCTGCTAATGCTGATGCTGATCTTGATGCTGGTGTTGATACTACTGCTGCTAATGCTGATGCTGATCTTGATGCTGGTGTTGATACTACTGCTGCTAATGCTGATGCTGATCTTGATGCTGGTGTTGATACTACTGCTGCTAATGCGGATGATGATCTTGAGGATGGTGTGAAAAGAAGTGATGAGTATGATGGGATGAGATTAAATGATGGCTGTGGGGATAAGATGATTGATTAAGGTGATGCTGAGCTTGATGATGGGGAGGGTTGGTTTTCCCATTTTCCGTCTAGAGGGGGGTGGTGGGTGTTCTTGTGTTTTTATCTTTTTTTTTTTTTTTTTTCGTGTTGAAACTAATGGCGATTAATGCTGATGATGATCTTGATGAGGGTGTTGGATATTCTGCGCTAATGCTGATGCTGATCTTGATGGCTGGTGTGATACTACTGCTGCTAATGCTGATTGCTGATCTTGATGCTGGGGTTGATATACGCTGCTAATGTGATGCTGATCTTGATGCTGGTGTTGATTACTACTGCTGCTAATGCTGATGCTGATATTGATGCTGGTGTTGGAAACTACTGCTGCCTAATGCTGATGAGGATCTTGATGCTGGCTGTTGATACTATGCTGCTAAGCTGATGCTTGATATTGATGCTGGTGTTGATACTATCTGCCTGCTAATGCTGATGCCTGATCTTGAGCTGGTGTTGAAACACTGATGCTAAGCTGATGCTGATCATGATGCTGGTGTTGATCTACTGACTGCTAATGATGATGCTTATCTGATGAGTGTTGATATACTGTGCTGAATGTCTGATGATGATCTTGATGCTGATGTTGATCATTTGCTGCCTAATGCTGATGCTGATTCTGATGGGTGTTAGACTCTGCTGATAATGCTGATGCTGATCTTGATGCTGGTGTTGATACAACTGCTGACTAATGCTGATGCTTGATCTTGAGCTGGGGCTGGTACTACTGCTGCTAATGCTGATGTGATCTTGCTGCGGTGTGATAACTAACTGCTGCTAATGTGCTGTGATCTTGATGCTGGTGTTGATACTTCTGCTGCTAATGCTGATGCTGATCTTGATGCTGGTGTTGATACTTACTGCTGCTAATGCTGATGCTGATCTTGATGCTGGTGTTGATACTACTGCCTGCTAATGCTGATTGCTGATCTTGATCTGGTGTTGAAACTACTGCTGCTACTGCTTGATGCTGATCTTGATGATGGTGCTATACTACTGCTGCTATGCTGATGCTGATCTGATGCTGGTGTTGATACTATGCTGCTAATGCTGATGCTGATCTTGATGCTGGTGTTGATACTACTGATGACTAATGCTTGATCTGATATTGATGCTGGAGTTGATTTTTTTTTGACTAATGTGCTAATGCTGATGCTGATCTTGTGGCGGTGTTGAAACTGTGGTAACTGCTGCTAATGCTGATGTGATCTTGATGATGGTGTTTGATACTACTGCAGTCTAATGCTGATGCTGATCTTGATGCGGGTGTTGATCATATGCCTGCTAATGACTGATGGATCTTGATGCTGGTGTTGATACTATGCTGCTAATGATGATTGCTGATATTATGCTGGTGTTGAAAATACTGCTGTGATGCTGATCTTGCATGCTGGTGTTGAAACACAACTGCTGCTAATGCTGATGCTGATCTTGATGGGGTGTTGATACTACTGTGCTAATGCTGATGCTGATCTTGATGCTGGTGTTGATATACTGCGGCTATGGATGCGGATTCTTGATGTGGTGGTGATACTATGCTGCTAATGCTGATGCTGATCTTGATGCTGGTGTTGATACTAATGATGCTAATGATGATTGTGATCTTGATGATGGTGTTGATACTTTTTAACTTTTTTGCGGGCTTAATGCGGATGCTGATCTTGATGCTGGTGTGGATACTATGCTGCTAATGTGATGCCGATATGATGCTTGTGTTGAAACTACTGCTGCTAAGATGCTGCTGATCTTGTGCTGGGTGATACTACTTGCTGCTAATGAATGATGCTGATTTGATGCGGTGAGGGGGGGGGGGGTTTGGGGGGGGTTGGGGTGGGTGGTGGGGTGTTGGGGGGGGGGGGGGGGGGGGGGGGGGGGGGGGGGTTGTTGGGTGGGGATTGTGTCGATACTACTGCTGCTAATGCTGATGCTGATCTTGATGCTGGTGTGATACTACTGTGCTAATGGCTGTGCTGTCCTTGATGCTGGTGTTGAAAACTAATGCTGCTAATGCTGATGCTGATTTGATGCTGGTGTGAACTACTGCTGCATAATGTGATGCTGATCTTGTGCTGTGTTGATACTTGCTGATAATGCTGTGCTGATCTTGATGCTGGTGTTGAACCTACTGCTGCTCAATGATGATGCTGATCTTGATGCTGGTGTGTACTGCTGCTGCATAATACTGATGCTGATTGATGCTGGGTTGAAAATAATGATGCTAATGTGATGTGATCTTGATGCTGGTGTGATACTACTGCTGCTAATGCTGATGATGATCTTGATGTGTGTTTGATACTACTGCTGCTAATTGCTGATGCTGATCTTGATGATGGTGTTGCTACTACTGCTGCTAATGATGATGCTGATCTGCGCTGGTGTGTTTACTACTGCTGCTAATGTGATGCTGATCTTGATGCTGGTTGTGGATATACTGCTGCAATGCTGGATCTGACTTGTGCTGGTGTGATACTACTGCAGCGAATGCTGAGCTGATCTTGATGCTGGTGTTGTTTTTTTTTTCATACTACTCTGCTAAGTGCTGATGCTGATCTTGTGTGGTGTGATACTACTGCTGCTAATGCTGATGCTGATATTATGCTGTGTTGAAACTACTGCTGATGATGATGATATTATGATGGTGTTGAACTACTGCTGCTAATGCTGATGCTTATCTGATGTGGGTTGATAATAATGCTGCTAATGCTGATGCCTGATCTTGATGCTGTGTTGATACTAGCTGCTAATGATGATGGTTATCTTTGGGCTGGTGTTGTACTATGCTGCTTAATGTGATGTGATCTGGATGCTGGTGTTGATACTACTGCTGCTAATGCTGATGCTGATATTGATGCTGGTGTTGATACTACTGCTGCTAATGCTGATGCTGATCTTGATGCTGGTGTTGATACTACTGCTGCTAATGCTGATGCTGATCTTGATGCTGGTGTTGATACTACTGCTGCTAATGCTGATGCTGATCTTGATGCTGGTGTTGATACTACTGCTGCTAATGCTGATGCTGATCTTGATGCTGGTGTTGATACTACTGCTGCTAATGCTGATGCTGATCTTGATGTGGTGTATACTACTGCTGCTAATGCGATGCTGATCTTGATGCTGGTGTGAACTACTGCTCTAATGCTGATGCTGATCTTGATGCTGGTGTGATACTATGCTGCTAAGATGATGCTGATCTTGAGTGGTGTTGATAATAATGCTGCTAATGATGATGCTGATCTTGATGCTGGGGTTGAAAACTTACTGCTGCTATGCTGATGCTGATCTTGATGCTGGTGTTGGTTACTATGTGCTAAGCGAGAATGATCTTGATGCTGGTGTTGAAACTACTGCTGCTAATGCTGATGCTGATCTTGATGCTGGTGTTGATACTACTGCTGCTAATGCTGATGCTGATCTTGATGCTGGTGTTGATACTACTGCTGCTAATGCTGATGCTGATCTTGATGCTGGTGTTGATACTACTGCTGCTAATGCTGATGCTGATCTTGATGCTGGTGTTGATACTACTGCTGCTAATGTGATGTGATCTTGAGCTGGTGTTGTACTACTGCTGCTAATGTGATGCGATCTTGATGATGGTGTTGATACTACGCTGCTAATGCTAGAGGTGAGCTTGAGCTGAGTGTTGATACTACTGCTGCTAATGCTGATGCTGATCTTGATGCTGGGGTTGGGGAGTTGATACTACTGTGCTAATTGCTGATGCTGATCTTGATGCTGGTGTTGTGGAAACTTACTGCTGTATGCTGATACTGATCTTGATGCTGGGTTGGATACTACTGCTGCTAATGCTGATGCTGATCTTGATGCTGGTGTTGATACTACTGCTGCTAATGCTGATGCTGATATTATGCTGGTGTTGAAACTACTGCTGCTGATGCTGATCTTGATGCTGGTGTTGAAACAACTGCTGCTAATGCTGATGCTGATCTTGATGCTGGTGTTGATACTACTGCTGCTAATGCTGCTGCTGATCTTGATGCTTGGGTTGTCTACTGCGCTAATGCTGATGCTGATCTTGATTGTGGTGTTGAATATGCTGCTAATGATGATGCTGCTCTTGATGCTGGGTTGATAATACTGCTGCTAATGGCTGATGTGATCTTTGATTGCTGGTGTTGATATACTGCTTGCTAATGTGATGTGATATTGATGTGGTGTGGAACTACTGCTGCCTAATTGCTGCATGCCATATTGATGTGGTGTTGAAACTCTGCGGCTAATGCTGATGTGCTTGTGCTGTGTTGAATACTGCTGCTAATGTGATGCCGATATGATGCTGGTGTTGATACTACTGCTGCTCATGCTGATGCGATCTGATGCTGGTGGTGAACTACTGTGCAATGCGGGGTGATGATGATTCTTGATGTGGTGTTGAACTACTGTGCTAATTGTGAGCTGATCTTGATGCTGTGTTGATACTACTGCATGCTAATGCTGATGATGATCTGATGCTGGTGTGTGACTAGGCTGTAATGCTGATGCTGATCGTGATGATGGTGTTGATACTACTGAGGCTAATGCGATGCTGATCTTGTGCTGGTGATGCTACTACTGCTGGCTAAATACTGATGCTGATCTTGATGCTGGGTTAACACTACTGCGGCTAATGTGAGGTGATCTTGATGACTGGTGTTGATACTCGGCTGCTAATGCTGAGGTGATCTTGATGCTGGTGTTGTATACTGCTGCAATTGTGAGGCTTGATCGTGATGCTTGTGTTGATTACTACTGTGCAATGCTGATGATGATTCTTGATGCTGGTTGTTGATACTAATGCGCTAATGCTGATACTGACTTGATGCTGGTGGTGATACATGATGATAATGCTGATTGCTGATCTTGATGCTGGTGTGAACTACTGCTGCTAATGCTGATGCTGATATGCTTGCTGGGTTATACTCACTGCTGCATAATGTGATGCTGATCTTGATGCTGGTGTTGATACTACTGCTGCTATGCTGATGGCTGATGCTTTGATGCTGGTGTTTGATACTACTGCTGCTAATGCTGATGCTGATCTTGATGCTGGTGTTGATACTACTGCTGCTAATGCTGATGCTGATCTTGATGCTGGTGTTGATAATACTGCTGCTAATGCTGATCCTGATGCTTGTTCTGGTACTGCTGCTAATGCTGATGCTGATGTTGGTGTTGGTGCTGATATTGATTTTGACCTTAAAGCTGATGCTGATGCTGAAGTTAGCACTGGGACTTGTCCTGGTACTGCTGCTATCGCTGATGCTGTTGCTATTGCTGGTGCTGATGTTGATGCTGACTCTAATGCTGATGCTGATGTTCACCCTGCTGCTGATCTTGACGCTGCTAATGATGCTGATTTTAATCGTTCCCTTGACTAACACTGATATAGGTGGGCAAGTCCCTTTTTACCCTATTTAGCTACCCCTGGACTGTAAACAATACACAAAACAAGACATCCCACCCTCGATTTGCGCTCATACATGGGGGCAAGACCCTTTAGCCTATTTGGCTACCCCTGCCAGGCTGGACTGTAAACAATACACAAAACAACTAATCCCACCCTTGTTTCACGCTGATACAGGAGGGCAAGTCCCTTTAGCCTGTTTGGTACCCTAGCCCGGCTGGACATTATACAATATACAAAACAAATGATCCTACCCTCGATTAAAGTTGGAACAAGGGAGCAAGACCCTTAAGCCTATTTGGCAAACTCTGCGAGGCGGGGCTGCAAACAATACACAAAACAACTAACCCATCCTTGATTATCGTTGATTAACGCTGCTACAGGTGGGGGCTCCGGCCAGTTTAATGGATCAGGTTGCAGTGAGGGTGACATACCGGCTTCTCAACATTTGGGATCCCTTCCCCAACCGCCCGGTGGGTTATATTCTCTCTTATATGTTTGGATAATCCTTGGCAAGTAGATCAATAATAACTTATATAAATATATATCACTATCGATCTGGAATAGTCCTAGTAGCAAAACTATTAAAAACATAAAAAATAAAGCTGAATTTAAACTTTAATAAATTATAATTGTAGAGGGTGACATATCAACTTCTAGACATTGGGGACCTTAGCTCCTCCTGATATCATGGTTGGGCAAGTCCCTTTAGCCTATTTGGCTACTCCTGGACTGTAAAATACAGACAGACATACAAACATAGATACATACATACATACCTTCCAAGTCCCTTTAGCCTATTTGGCTACCCCTGGACTGTAAAATACAGACAGACATACAAACATAGATACATAGATACATACCTTCAAAGTCCCTCTAGCCTATTTGGCTACTCCCGGACTGTAAAATACAGACAGACATACAAACATAGATACATACATACATACCTTCCAAGTCCCTTTAGCCTATTTGGCTACTCCTGGACTGTAAAATACAGACAGACATACAAACATAGATACATACATACATAAATATATACCTTCCAAGTCCCTTTAGCCTATTTGGCCACTCCTGGACTGTAAAATGCAGACAGACATACAAACATAGATACATAAATACATACCTTCCAAGTCCCTTTAGCCTATTTGGCTACTCCTGGACTGTAACAGCGTACACATAGTCCTAGTAGTCAGACTAGTGCATGGTACATGTGAGCTAGAAATGATAATGCCTGGTGGGGCGTGGTATTAAGGGAGCCCCATCTTACGGCGGTAGGGAATGGGCTGCTACTTTACCTGGACTGAGCTACCATGGCGGTTGACAGCGACCGCGAAAGCTGAAGCGCACCCATGGGGATTCGAACCCAGCACCTTCGTTCAAGGAGCTCTGCCATTGAGCCATTCGTCGAAATGGAGATAAATGTGAGCTACAATAGCTAGAGCAGTGTACAATGCTGATGCTTGTAGCCAAAGTTGTGCAAGATACAGTTACTGGTAGCCCAATTAGTGCACGATTCAGGAACTCATAGCCAGAGAAGTGTATGTTACATAGGGAACGGCAATATGATATCATATGATATCATGTCATCATATGATATCATATGATGCCGGCAGTCTGACTGGGCCAAAGTCATCATTTATATACAATACAATGTGATGGAATTTGTATGATATCATATGATGTCATACACGCCTTTGGCCTACATTATATGATATGCCGATCCCTAATGATACAAGTTAGCTACAATAGCTAGAGTAGTGAGTGATACAGATGCGCATAGAAAGATCCGCACACACACATAAACACCCCCCCCCCCCCCCACACACACACACACACACACACACACACACACATCCACACATCCGCACGCTTACACATTCACACACACACATCTACATCCACACACACACATCTAATCCTCGCAGGTGCTAACCTTACTAAGGGTGGAACTGCCATGCACTGGGGTCCCGTACCGCCTCCTCCAGGCCCCCGCCCTAGCAAAGCTCCCCTGCGACCCAACCAATTCTCTATGCTCACCTCGTCACCGTCAAGCTCATCAGACGCAGCAACGCCTCAAGAAGAAGCTGGACCACCTTCACAGGGCCCTACCAACCGCCAGGCTGGCGCTCATCAGGGGGCTCCTGGTGCCAGACTGGCAGAAGCACCTTCCCAGTGTGCCATCACCCGCAAGGCTGGCACAACTCAGTGGGCTCCTGGTGCCAGCCTGGCAGAAGCACATTCCCAGTGTACCACCACCTGCAACGCTGGCACAACTCAGGGAGG
The DNA here is from genome assembly GCA_013435795.1 of Chlamydomonas sp. ICE-L. Lineage (NCBI taxonomy): Eukaryota > Viridiplantae > Chlorophyta > Chlorophyceae > Chlamydomonadales > Chlamydomonadaceae > Chlamydomonas > Chlamydomonas sp. ICE-L. Next base: position 1,376,611 of record JACBWV010000394.1, on the reverse strand, counting down.
TCCTGCAGCCCACCAGGCTGGCACACCTCATACAGGTCCTGGTGCCCGCCAGGCTGGCGCATCTCTGAGAGGTCCTGGTGCCAGCAAGGCAGAATCACCTTCCCAGTGTACCACCACCGGCAAGGCTGGTACTCCTCAGGATACCCCTGCACCCCACCAGGCTGGCACATTTCAGGGAGGTCCTGCAGCCCGCCAGGCTAGCGCATTTCAGAGAGGTCCTGGTTCTCGCCAGGCTGGCATGTCTCAGGGTGGTCCTGCGACCCACCAGGCTGCAGCAAGTGTAAAAGATGTTGCAACCTACCAGACCAGAACACTGGGCCAGAATCCTACAACCTTCGTAGAAGGACCACCTGTCTCGCATTCGTCAACCCACCAGGCTACGACACCTCCCAAAGGTCCTGTAACCTATCCCCCCAAAGCACTTACCACACATTCGTCAACCCACCAGGCTACGACACCTCCCAAAGGTCCTGTAACCTATCCCCCCAAAGCACTTACCACGCATTCGTCAACCCACCAGGCTACGACACCTCCCAAAGGTCCTGTAACCTATCCCCTCAAAGCACTTGCCACGCATTCGTCAACCCACCAGGCTACATCACCTCCCAAAGGTCCTGCAACTGGCCCGGCTGGGGCCGAAGACTTTGTTTCCTTGGAGGATACGCAGTCACCCAGGGCAATACACAGTCACCCAGAGCAGTACACATTCACCCACGGCAATATACAGTCACCCAGGGCAATACACAGTCACCCAGGGCAGTACACAGTCACCCACGGCAATATACAGTCACCCAGGGCAATACACAGTCACCCAGGGCAGTACACAGTCACCCACGGCAATATACAGTCACCCAGGGCAATACACAGTCACCCAGGGCAGTACACAGTCACCCATGGCAATATACAGTCACCCAGGGCAATACACAGTCACACAGGGCAGTACATAGCCACCCACGGCAATGTACAGTCACCCAGGACCAAAGACTTAGTTTCCCTGGCGGATACACAGTCCCCCAGGGCAAGGCCTGGAGGCAAGCGGCAGGCTGTCCTGACCACCCCTGACTCGACCGCTGCAGGTACCCGCATCGCAAGGCCTGGGGGGAGACGGCAGGTCGTGTTAGACACTCCGGACTCACCCTTTGCTGATGCTCGAGTCACAAGACCTGGGAACAGACGACTGTCTGTGTTACCCACTCCAGAACCCACGCAGGCTGATATTCGGGTCACAAGACCTGTGGGCAGGCGACAGGCTGTGCTAAACACTCCAGACTCCACCCTGCCTGTAGCGCCTACGTTCAGCGGCAGAGGCTCCCTTCCTGCTGATGCTTGTGTCTCAAGACCTGCGGGCAGGCGGCAGGCTATGCTAAACACTCCAGACTCCACCCTACCTCCAGCGCACAGCGGCATAGGCTCCCCTCCTGCTGAGGCTTGTGTTCCAAAAACTGCAGTCAGGCGACAGGCTGTGCTGTCCACTCCAGACTCCACCCTACCTCCAGCGCGCAGTGGCAAAAGCTCCCCTCCTGCCGAGGCTTGTGTCCCAGACCCTGCAGGCAGGCGCCAGGCTGTGCTTACCACTCCAGACTCCACGCAGCCCGGGGTTCGCATCGCAAGGCGTGGGGGCAGGTGCCAGGCTGACCTGGTTACACCTGACTCCACTGTGCCTCCAGCCCCTGAGTTCCCGGCCCCAGGCAGCGTACACATCACACCCATTATGCGGTTGCACCTGGGGACAAAAAGGGCCAAAGCCAGCTGCCTCCTGGACAGTGAGATCAAGACACCGGCCTTGGGCGCAGCCCCCCTTGATTCAGGCGCTGGGGAGTGCATTGACCTGCGGAGCCCTGAGGGCTTTGAAGAGTTCAGGCTGACGTCGGGCTTGAAGCTGAGGGAAGGTGGCCAGAATCCGCTGGGACGGTTGAAACGGGGATCTGGAAGAGCTTGCCAGGCTGTCAACCCCAAGGCGGCTGGGAGGGTGACAGGTTATAGGGAGAGCAGCCGGGGAGCGAGTCCAATGCAGAGACTGCCAAAGCCTGCTCAACCCACGGGCAAAGCTGCTCGTCAGCAATGGATGACGGGGGAGAAAGAGCCCAAGAAGAGGTGGGTGTATGGTGCATGAGGACAAGTCCTATGCAGCGTCGCAAGCGACGCAAAAAATTGGCAGAGTGTGTTGGTAACGGAACAAAAGGTGGCAACGATGGAGCTGACCGAAGCGATTTAGTTACGCGACCGTTGGATGACGTGTCAGGCTTCAAGAAATTTATCAGTCAGACGGACAAATGGGTAAACATGGGGGCTCCCGCCCCCTCGAAGAGGGGGCTCCACCAAAAATAGTAGGGTTCCCTGGCGGGCCCCCTTTGACTGGCGGTTTCGGCAGTGGTCTCGTCGAATCCTGGTGGTTTTGCCATTTTGACATTGGTTTCACCATTTTGAACAACCTTATTGTGGTGTTGATGCCTGTTGAGGTCTGGCTGCCTTCGGGTCGACCAACGTGGTGTCCAATTTGGGAATGTAAGGAGTCATATGTGTCATACACTCGTCCGACCGGCCCCCTCCTAGCAAGGGTTTCCTATGCGCCTTCCCGGGGTCGAACACGCGCCGTTCTGGCGAGATGCCTCAAACCTCCCTACCAGGACGTGAAGCTTGAAACCAAATGTAGTACATGAGGGAAATGTGGTTTCCAATTTGGGAATGCAAAGAGTCGTATGCTTTAATTCACATGACGAAAATGTGGTACATGAAACTCGAAACCAAATGTGTTACATGACAAACACGTGGTTTCGGATTTGGGAATGTAAGGAGTCGTATGCGTCATACACTACAGGGGGCTACAAGGAGTGTGGGGTGAATATCCTCAGGGGTGCATACAGGGCTTTTTTCCCGCTATTTATAGCGCTCGCTAGTTTTGACCCCGTTTTGGCAAAAATATCGCTATATCGATGTATAAACAAATATGTTGTTTTGCCCTATTTGCCCTAAAAAGCTATACAAGGCTATGAAAGCTATAAAAAGCTATAAAAAGCTATAAAAGGCACTAAAACGCTGCCCCTGGAGGAGGCCCAAAATTATGAAGCTACAAAAAACCACTTTCAGATTTGAAACAAGTTCTATGTAGCATTGCAAGAGACGCGGAAAATTGGCAGAGAGTGCTCGCGGCGGAGCGACCGGTGGCAACGGAAGCGAGTTAGTTACAAGACTGTTGGCTGACGTGTCAGGCTGGCTTCCGTGGCCACCTGTCGCTCTGTTACAAACGCTCTCCGCCATTTTTTAAGATTGTGCGTGAAAATCAAGATTCCTTATGTACTTTGCACTTAGCCATGTGCCAGGACCCCGTCTCTACCTGTCATCACACTTACTTCCTTTCGCCGCACACTTGCTGTTCTCTTTCTGACCTGGACAAGTCTTTAAATGGTCCAATTGGCGGAGCCCCCTCTTCAAGGGGGCGAGAGCCTCCAGGGTTACCCATTTGTCCGTTTGTCTAACCGAGACGAAGCCTGACACGTCAGCCAACAGTCTCATAACTAACTGGCTTACGTGGCCTCCTGTCGCTCTGTTACGAACGCTCTCTGCCATTTTTTAGCGTCGCTTGCGTCGCTGCATAGAACTTGTCCGCTTAGTATACCCCCTGGCTTACGTGAGTACCGTATCGAACTGGGGAACTTGGAAATGGAAGACGGCTAACAGCCCATAGTTGGCTGAAAAATCATGCAATAATTAAATTCAATTCAATTATGCTGTATTGGTGGTGGTTGGTGCTGCAGGAGGCATAGAAAACGGTTAGCAACCCTAAGTTGGCTGAAAAAGCATGAAGGAATTAAATTCAAGTCAATTCAAGTAAAGTAAAGTCAATTCAATTCAATTCCGCTGTATTGGTGATTGGCCCCAGTGCAAGCAAACGGGCTGGCCCCTTCAACCTCACACCTCATAAAAAGGCGTACTAGTTAGTCAGTTAGTTAGTTAATTATTCTTCTGTGTGTTTGCAGTAGGCAAGGCATGGCTTTTGTCGAGGATGAAGCAGCACTATCTGGTGTCTTGGTGGTTGGCCCCAGTGCAAGCAAACGGGCTGGCCCCCTCAACCTCACGCCTTATAATAAGGCGTCCTAGATTGTATTTATTTATTTACTTATTTATTTACTTACTTATTTCTTTATTCTGCTGTGTGTTTGCAGGAGGCAAGGCATGGCTTTTGTCGATGATGAAGCTGCACTATCTGGGAGTGAGGAGGGGGACAGCGAGGAGGAGGGGGAGGAGGATGACCCGCTTCTGTCAGGCTTTCTCGCAGGAAGCCAAGAAACACCCGGCATGGCAACACAGACCACCAATGGGGGGTAAGTAATGATAAATAATACCACAAACAAAATCATTAATTACCCACCACCACCACCACCACCACCACCACCACCACCACCACCACCACCACCAATAAATGCAACGCAGACGACCAGTGTGTGTGTGTGTGGTGGGGGTGGGGGGGGGGGGGGGGGGGGGGGGGGGGTAAGTAATGATAAATAATACCACTAATAAAATCATTAATTACCCACCACCACCACCACCACCACCAATAGATGCAACGCAGACGACCAGTGTGTGTGTGTGTGGGGGGGGGGGGGGGGGGGGGGGGGGTAAGTAATGATAAATAATACCACCAATAAAATCATGAATTACCCACCACCACCACCACCACCACCAATAGATGCAACGCAGACGACCAGTGAGGGGGGGGGGGGGGGGGGGGGGGGGGGGGTAAGTAATGATAAATAATGCCAGCAATAAAATCATTAATTACCCACCACCACCACCACCACCACCAATAGATGCAACACAGACGACCAATGGAGGGTAAGTAATGAGAGCGCCTGGTAGGGCGTGGTATTAAGGGAGCCCCATCCAGGAAACACCTGGCATGGCAGCACAGACGACCAATGGAGGGTAAGTAATGATAATGCCGGGTAGGGCGTGGTTTTAAGGGAGCCCCGTTCTGGAAACACCTGGCATGGCATCACAGACGACAAATGGAGGGTAAGTAATGATAACGCCAAGGGGGCTGAAGAAGAGGAACAGGTGTCTTTACGTAGCACCATGGTGCTCCCAGTAGCTTTCGGGTGCTACTCGTAGCTGTCGGGTGCTACTCGTAGCTGTCGGGTGCTACTCGTAGCTGTCGGGTGCTACTCGTAGCTGTCGGGTGCTACTCGTAGCTGTCGGGTGCTACTCGTAGCTGTCGGGTGCAACTCGTAGCTGTCGGGTGCTACTCGTAGCTGTCGGGTGCTACTCGTAGCTGTCTTGTCCCTGAACAGCAACCCCAAAAGGCTCTTACATGGCAACACAGGCAACCAATGGAGGGTAAGTACTAATAACGCCTGGTAGGGATGATGTGATGAGTGATGTGGCCACTCAAGACCCGAGGCAAGTATAGGTTTATTTACTTTATATGTTGGAATCCTGTCAGCAGACGGATTTGCTCAGCTTGACCAGGGGCAAGTATAGGTGTCTTCAAAAAGTTATGATAACGCCTGGCAGGGTGTGGTAATAAGGGAGCCCCGTCTTAGGGCAGTAGGGAACGGGCTGCAACTTAACGTGGACAAAGCTACCATGGCGGTTGACGGGGGTAAGTAAGGTTACTGCTGCTGCACGGGTTTTCATGGAAGGATTTACACCCCTGGAGATGGCACCTCCTGCACACACCACCAGTGGATGGGTAAGTCAGGGTACTGCTACTGCTGCAGGGTTTTTTATGGAAGGATTGTCACCCCTGGGGGGGGCGACGCCTGCACACACCACCAACGGATGGGCAGGTAAGGGTATTGCTACTGCTGCAGGGTTTTTTATGGAAGGATTGTCACCCTAGAGGTGGCACCTCCTGCACAGACCACCAACAGATGGGTAAGCCAGGGTACTGCTGCTGCTGCAGGGTCTTGGGCGGAGCCCTCCCTCCTGGGGGGTGAGAGCCCCCACATCTTTCCACACACATCATCCCACCCACACTTCCTCCCACCCACACATCCTCCCACCCCAACAGACCGCCCCACCCGGGCACCCGCCCACCTCACAAAGACGCCGACAAACACAGGGCTCGCCCACACAACACAGCCGCCACTACAACAGACCCGCCCACCACAGGACCAGCCCACCCAGGTCGCCCGCCCACCCAACAGCCGGCCACCCACACAGTCAGCCCACAAACACAGCCGCCCAACACACAGCCGACCACACACCACAGCCGCCACACAAACAGCCGCGCACACACCACAGCCCGCCACCACACATCGCCGCTCCAAACACAATCCCCTCCCACCAATTCACCCTCCCACCCAAACATCAGCCGCACACACACATCCTCCACACACACACACAATCATCCCACAACACATACCCCCACACACACACACTCCCACCCACACATCCTCCCACACACACACACATCCTCCCACACACACACATCCTCCCACACACACATCCTCCCACACACACACCCTCCCACCCATTCACCCTCCCACCCACACATCCTCCCACACACATACCCTCCCACTCGTACACCCCACACACACTAAACACTAAAAACTAAAAATACACACATGTATACAGGTCTCCTGAAGATATGAGAGCCATCTACCATCGCTCCTTTATGACTCAGGTGGGGGTGGTTGATGGCATGCTTATTTTCTTGTCTGCCTGCTTGTTTGTTCAGGCTGCTTTTCGTCTTTGGAAGTACAAATAAATGTACCAAGTGTGTTTGTAATATTTTTTATTTGTTCATGCTCTCATTTGTATGTTTGTATGTTAGTGTGTTCCCCCCAACTTACTGGCTTCGGTCCGCTCGACTCCGTTACTAACACTCTCCGCCAATTTTCTGCGTCGCTTGCAACACTGCCTAGGACGCGTTGCTCTGGTCAACCTTCCATCAGAAAAGAAACCATCTCTTAGTAATAATAATGCTTGGTGGGGCGTGGGATTAAGGGAGCCCTGTCTTATGGCGGTAGAGAATGGGCTGCTACTTTACCTAGACAGTGCTACCATGGCGGTTGACAGCGACCGAAAACACTAAGGCGCACCCGTAGGGATTCGAACCCCGCACCTTCTGCCTGATTTTAACGAACTCAACCATTAAGCCAATCGTCGAAACGTGAGATTTAAAAAAGAAACTATCTCAGATGGAAAAAAAACATCAATATAATTGTAGGATTAAACTGTCACTGTAGCACGTACTCAGGCCCCCCATTGGTAAAATGATTGTATGGGGATCAGTTCATCAGTTATTTTTCGTTATAGCCCCACCTGCCATGGTTGGGTAAGTCCCTTTAGCCTATTTGGCCTACCCCGGCACTGTAACATACAAAGACATTTGGATAGGATTTGGTAATGCGTAGGGGTCGGCAATATGATTTCATATGATATCATATCATCATATGATATCATATGATGCCGGTGGTCTGACTAGGTAACTTTGGCCTGGGTCATCATATCATATGATATTAAATCATATGGTTATTGTATGATATCATATGATATCATACTCGTCTTTGGTCAACATCATATGATTCGCCGTCCCCTAGTAATGCGTATACATCCAAAATACAGCACGTAATATCTCGGCATCATCTCACAATGATAGCCCCTTTCAGTGATGTACATTGGTCTAGTGGTAGACCAAATCACTCTGAGGATGAAGAGTCGGGGGTTCGATTCCCCCTTCGGTCGCTCTTGGCGTTGCAGGTCGTTGTCAACCACGATGGTAGCTTGTCCAGTTGAGGTAGAAGACCGCTCTCTACCCGCTTACGTAGGGTTCCCTTAAAAACCACGCCCACCAGGCGTTATCATTACCTTTTTCTCACAATGATATTGTATGTTCCGTATTTGGGTTGGAGACCTTTTCTGCAGAACCCATACATGCATATATATACAGACAGACAGACAGACATATATATATAGATACATATATAATATAAAACCCTATATACAGGGGGGGGGGGGGGCAGGAAAAAAGCTGCCGTACCACATCTTCGCTTTAAATAGAGCTTATCCTCAGGATCCGATTACAACTTTTTTTTAACCCAAAATAAAGTTGAACAGGAAGTTTGAGGGTTTCAAAGTTTCCCATATCTGAACGATAAATAACGTTTGGGCAACTCCATGAAATATGTAAGAGAAATATGTAAATGGATAGGGCAAGAAAGATCTTTCGAATGACCCCCATTTTAGGTGGGGTAGGGCGGGGAAGGGGGGGGGGGGGGGGGGTAAAAACTTGTTTCAACTTTATTTTCCCTCTCCTTTTGTTTGAAACTTACGCAATTCCAACTCCCATCTGAATCAGACACCGTTTTGAGCATGCGATCCAAAATCTGTCTTCCTACCCCCCTTCCCCCCCACCCCACCCCCCCTTCTACATTTCATGTTCATGTTGGTCACCTTTTCTGCAGAACCCAAATACCTTCCCAGAAAGCATTGGCGCTTTGGTCCGAAGGCGCCCGCGGCCTGGGGCTGCTGAAGGCTCCAGAAGACTGATACAGGACTACTACGAACGAGGTAGGTGACCAGTCGTTTTCTTTGTGTACCCCAAATGATGCAATTGAGGCTGTGCAGCTGTCAACAGAATCAGGGTCATCTAAAACCAGCCTACAACCAGCCTAAAACCAGCTAAAACGTTCAAATCATCAGTTTTTTCTGGCTTCTTGTGTCACCAATGGCGTGGGGCTGCTGAAGGCTCAAGGAGATTGATACAGGACTACTACGAACCAGGTAAGTACTAACCAGTTGCTTTCTTTTTATACCCAAATGATGCAATTGAGGCTGTGCAGCTGTGAATTTGTTTAGGGCCACCTAAAACCAGCCTACACCGTGCAAATACAGCTTCTTGCGTTATCAATGGCCTGGGGCTGCTAAAGGTTCAAGGAGACTGATACAGGACTACCACAAACTAGTTACGTAACCAGTTGTTTTTTAATTTGTACATCCCAAATGATGCAATTGAGGCTGCGCAGCTGTGAATTTGTTTAGGGACCCCTAAAATCAGCCGGCAACGTTCAAATAATCGTTTTTCCCGGCTTTTTGCATCGCCAATGGCCTGGGGCTGCTAGAGGCTCAAGGAGGCTGATACAGGACTGCTACGAACCAGGTGGGTAACCAGTGTGTTACCAGGTGTAACCAGGTGGGTAACCAGTGTGTAACCAGGTGTAACCAGGTGGGTAACCAGTGTGTAACCAGGGTGTAACCAGGTGGGTAACCAGTGGGTAACCAGGTGTAACCAGGTGGGTAACCAGTGTGTAACCAGGTGGGTGACCAGTGTGTAACCAGGTGTAACCAGGTGGGTAACCAGTGTGTAACCAGGTGGGTAACCAGGTGGGTAACCAGTGTGTAACCAGGTGTAACCAGGTGGGTAACCAGTGTGTAACCAGGTGTAATCAGGTGGGTAACCAGTGTGTAACCAGGTGTAACCAGTGTGTAACCAGTGTGTAACCAGGTGGGTAACCAGTGTGTAACCAGGTGTAACCAGGTGGGTAACCAGTGTGTAACCAGGTGTAACCAGGTGGGTAACCAGTGTGTTTTCGTTTTACACCCAAAATGATGCAATTGAGGGTTTGCACCTGTCAACTTAGTCAGGGACCCCTAAAACCAGCCTAAAACCACGCTAAAACGTTCAACTAATCAGTTGTGTTCCGGCTTCGTGCGTCGTCAATGGCTTGGGGCTGCTGAAGGTCCAAGGAGACTGATAATGGACTACCATCAACTAGGTGGGCACCAGTGTTTTTTGGCGGAGCCCCCCCTTCTGGGGGGCGGGAGCCCCCAGGGTCACCTCTTCGTCTAAGTGTATGTTTTTGTTTGTATGTCACGTTCCAACCCTGGGCCTCGTAAACCCACACTCCACCCTTCCAAACCTCAGACAGCTCTAACCTCGCTGACAATTTCGAACCCACTCCCCACCGATTTTCTGCGTTTGGCCCCGTAATTTAGCTAATGGCCCTATTAGGGCCTTTTTAGTCCGTGCCTAGCCTTAAACTCCGAACCCTAGTCATGTGCATGTCACAATTAGACGGGCCCTTCTTGCAGGGATATTTTTTCCGCAATATATAGCGATCGCTAGTTTTGACCCCGTTTTAGCAAAATTCTCGCAAAAAAAATAAAAGAAAGGTCCCCCCCCCACCACCCTACCACCCCACCCATCAATGGACCTTAAAAGCTGCAAAATATACAAAAAGCTATACAAACCACTAAGACGCTGTCCCTGGAGAAGGCCTAATTAACCACACAGCTAGAAAAACCCCACTTTCAGATTTGAAAAAACAATCACTGCATGTGTGTGTGTGTGTCGCAGATGAAGATGAGGAGATAGATGAAGAAGAGGAGACAGATGAAGGCGAGGAAGAAGACCCGAGGGGGATCGACATTGGCGCCACACAAGCACCCTCTGGTTGGCGGGGTGGCGGAGGAGGCGGAGGGGGCGATGACGAATGCAACCTCTGCGGTGGTGTCGGCGAGCTGCTGCTTTGCGATGGCTGTGATAGAGCATTCCACCTGCGCTGTGTTGGGTTGCGCTCGATCCCTGCCTCGGACTGGTACTGCCAGGAGTGTGAGGAGGGAGAGAGTGCGGAGGAGGATGAAGAAGAGAAGGGGGAGGAGGAAGAGGAAGAGGAGCAACAGTGGAAACAACCTGGCCCAAGTAGGCCTAACTGGCAGGCAGGCATACAGGCTAAACCAGGCCTAACTCGGCAGGCCAAACCAGGCCTAACGGGGCAGGCAGGCAACCAGGCCAAACCAGGCCTAACGGGGCAGGCAGCTAATCGGGCAGGCAACCAGGCCGAAGCAGGCAAGCAACTAAGCAACCAGGCCCAGCCTAAATGGGCTGGATCAAAGCGCAAGCCAACCTGGGGTGGAAATGTCAGTCGCCCAGGGGCCAAAATTGCCAATCATAGGAATGTGAGAGCCCTCCAGTAATGTTGTTGTGGAGGAAGAGGTTCGGTTCCAAGGGTCAAGAGACTAGTCTACTCTGGGCCAGTGTACTTCCATTGACCAAATCGGCCAGCGCTTTAGCGCACTTGACAAAAAAACTGCGCTGTGTAGTGCAAAAAGCGCACAAAATGCTTGCTGCGCCCACAGGGGGTTGCAAAAAACTGCGCGAAACGCGCAGTGGGGCTAAAAAAGGCAGCACGCCAGCGCGCAAAAGCGCGTGCTTGGAAGTACCCTGCTCTGGGCTGCTCACCATCTTCCAATGCCAAGCCCCCCTGTGCGATACCCACGGAAACCAGAGATGCAGAGAGCATCAAATTGAAAATTAGTACGCCATGCCACAGTTGTAAGATTGAGGGAACCCTCCCGTTTGCATGCATATGTGCATACTGAAGAAAGCTCTCATGTTGAGTTTATTTGGTTTCGCAGACTCTCTGCGCCTGAGCTTGGAATACCACGCTACAGCACAGAGGAAAGTTCTCTACCTCTTCCAAGGCGGCAAGTCTGAGATTTAGTGAACCTGGCCAGGGCTCGAACGTCAGACCTGTCTGATCGTTGACTGGGTAATACAAACAAAGCAGAGTGTAGGGAACGGCAGCATGATGTCATATGATGCCGGCAGTCTGACTAGGCTAAAGCTACCATTTACACACATTATCATATGATGCAATTTGTATGAGATGATATGATCTCATACTCGCCTTTCGTTAGTATCATATGATTTTCCGATCCCTATTTTTGTGTCTTCATTGGCTGTACACTGATGTACATAGCATGCACCCAATATAAATGGGTCAGGTTCCCAGATCTAGCAAACTGGGTGCCCCCCCCCCCCCCCCCCCCCCCCCATTTTTTAGTTGTGAAAGTATGAATCCCCTGTCCTGAATTACAAGCCCCCAGAATGACAATTTGATTTGATGCTACTTTTTAGTGAGTTATTCTTGGGCTCCGTTTGGAACATAAATTGATAAATGATTGCCAAGTTTGGAACTGGGAAAGTGGAATGACCGGGGCCATCAATACCGCCCAGGGTACTACTTCTTGCCAAATTGGTCAGCGCTTGAAGCGCACAAACGTCAAATTGGTCAGCGCTTTTTAGTGCAAAAAGCGCAAAAACTGCACGCTGCGCCCACAGGGGGGTGATAAACTGCGCGAAACGCGCAGAGAGGCTCAAAAAGGCTCAGAGAGCCTCAAAAAGGCCGCCTGCCGCGCGCGCTTAGTAGTACAGTAGTAGTGTGGGCGCAGCCCGTAGTTTTTGCGCTTTTCGCACTAGAAAGCGCTGACCAATTTGACGTTTGTGCGCTTTATGCGCTGGCCAATTTGACAAAATGTAGTACCCTGGTTTGGATCACTACCGCTATTTTGGTATAAATAAAGGACATTTGAGACTTTTGTATGACATGACACCTGATAGCGTATTCTACCATTTAATTTGTTGGCTTGATTTCGTGGTCTATCGGCCTTCGGGCTGCTCACAGTCTGCAGGCAGAACTTGAACTTGAACATGGTTACATACCTTCAGCCAGCAATTCGGCTGCTCGCCGTCTTTGGTATCGTCTGCGCCTAATATGTTGACGGAAGTTCTGGCGGATGGGTTCCGCCAATTTTGGTAGTGTCAGGCGCTGGGGCCCAAAGATGGAGTGCTCAGAACTAGAACCGTCCACAATCATTGTTGTGAGGGGCACTATATATAGTGCATTACACCCCTTCAAAGCTTACTCTGAATTGTGCACTGCATTTCCAACTCACCAAGGTCTCACATTGAGGGGAATTCAGTGCACAGTCCTCCAGCTCCTGCGGTTCCAAGCGTCCACTCCCTTCAAATCTACGAATGGGAGGTACAAGCTCTACTCCTGTTGCAAGAATCCTGCTATCTAGTGCACTGAATGTTTTTGCATGGGGCTCAAGATTTGTGTCAACCTGGAAAATTGAGGGTCGAAACGGGTTTCGCTGACCGAATGTAGACGCGTCTACATCCGTCTACATCCAAACGGCTGTACTGCCGGGTCTGGACAACTTGCCGTGCCACCACCACCACCACCAAAACCAAACCCAGACCCTTGCATCTCTTCACGAAAGCGCCCATCGTGAACTGGAGAAAAAACCCAACTTCTTCAAAGACATACAGGCAGGTGTCTACAAGACGTCAGCCCCTCCTGATCATCAACCTGCCGACCCAAGGCCAGCTGCAGTGCAGCGTCCCACTGCCACAGGACTTCCCTCACCAGCGGGACAAGAGTTCTGGATTGGAGACCAGATGACTGAAGAAGAGTCAGAAGATGTTCCTCTAAAGATGGAATCCCAGATCCATGGCCCCGCCGGACCATCTATGACTCCCCCCCAACCTCCTGACGCCAGCAAGTACCCCAAATGGAAGGAAGACATGATCAAGCTCCGTGAAGAAATGGACAAGAGTGAGATCCAAGCGCCCAGTTTGCCCATTCCCAATACATCTGCTAAACATGTACATCACACTGACTCAGAGCCAGGAAACTTCCCCACTCCTGAGAACACCCACAGTAGTGATGACCAAGAAGACCCTCCTGCCAACATCAACCTACCCCCTGCTACATCCTCTGATACAGATACCCTTCCACCACACCAAGATACCTCTAATAGAATAGTGCTGTGTTACTACCCTGCACAACCTCTGGCAAATGACTGGATCCTCAGCACTTACTCCATCAAACACATGACCTACAATACATATTCCCTCATCAGGATCACTGCCCTCGAAATGCCAGTCCCCATCTTCCTCCCTAGATCCATTGAACCCGTCATATGCTCTCACACAGGCACAGCAGTTATTGAGGCCAAAGATGGCATAGTCATGACTCTCCTCAATGTTCACATCTTCCCACTACACCATGGTCCACCCCCTCTCCCACACAATGGCATGCCCATGAACCTCATCAGCATTCCAGCAATGATAAGACATGATGATGACCTGAGAATCTCTGTGAATGACTGCCAGGCCAAACTCTACCTTCCTTACCAAGACGAAGATGAAGCTGAACCAGTCTACCAGTCTGTACTATCCTGCTCCACCAGTGGCAGGGGTGAGCTATATATACATCACAGATATATTTTACCCCAGCCATTCAGATCATCCAGACAACGACAGCCCAGAGGACCCGTGGTATCTCCAACCAAACACCATGATCCACCGCCTGTCCTCAGCAGGACAGTCCAGATGGAGACAACGGTTACAAGAATCTGCAGAACGTCATCACCAGCCACTGTCACCCAACACTCCTTCTCCTCCTCCCCCTCCCCCCTCTCCTCCCCCTCCACCTCCCCCCTCTCCCCCCCCTTCATCTCCCCCCTCTCCTTCCCATCCTTCTCCTCCAATCCTGCATGCTAACCCCTCTTCCTCAACAGTTGCCCCCACGCAAGAGCTAGACAGGGAAAGGGGCATCAACTCAACAATAACTTGTTGGAACTGTGGAGGCTTTGGACATAGTCACGTGAGTGTACTTCCACAGACACTAACTTGGCCCACAGACCAGTAATGCCACCTGTAGGACTGTCTCCTGCATTAGTGCCATCTATTCCAACAGCATCCCCTGTCAGCATTAGACAAAAGAAGAGGCAAAACCCCCCACCGACATTCCCTGCTTTTCCAGAACCCATTCAGCCTGCCCCACAATACCTGTACTGGTCAGACTGTCATAAGGAGGCAGGATACACGGAAGTGAGCCAGTCTACCAGCATTATGAGTGCCAACCATGGGGGGGACATAGACTTTAGAGAACAACTGGCCCTCATGAAAGCTTCCATGCTGTAGGTTTACTCGAGGAGACATCCCTCCAGGCCAGTAGTAGTGCCACATACAGTAGAGCCACCTGTAGTAGCACCACCAGTAGTGCCACCTGTAGTGGAGCCACCTGTAGTGCCACCAATAGTGCCACCAGTAGTGCCACCAGTAGTGCCAGCTCCAGCAGTGCCAGCAATGGTGGCCCCAGACATAGATAACCCCCAAGTAGAAGCCATGACCCGAGTAGGCATCACCGAATTCTCTCCAGGCCCCTCCCCTCGTACATCTGAACCATCCTCGGACGATGATATGGAGAACAACAACCACATGCCTGTGGTGAGCTTCACACATGATGAAACCCAAGAGGGCTATTATCCCCTGGGGGAACTGATAGAGATCATGGAACACATGGTCACACTACCCACTCCACCAGGCATAGTTAACATGCTTAGGGTTCCCCTGTACACCCTGATCACAGATTTCTATGCCAGATATAGGCACCTCAGATCCCTCCCTCATGCACCATGGAGAGCTCTAGACATGCCTACACACCCTGCCCATGTCATTAGTCCCATCCACATCCACACCAGAAATTTGGCTATCAGTCGTAGATGTTTACACAGTTAAGACTATAAGAGAAGATAGCTAATTGGCGCAACAAGTGCGCTCATATAGAAGTGAGAAGTGTACTGCAAGATCTTGCAGTCACGTGCAGGCCACAGCTAGCCTGTGGCCTAGCGGCAGTCAACTCGGGACCTGGAGGGACCAGGTACCGGTGCACATTATGCTGACTCAGTATCCGACGTATGTAGGATAATAAGATCCCCCCCGATTTGAGATATTCTTGAGCTCAAGAATTCCTGAAATTAACTGAGGGGCATAAGAAATTAATATAGATATAAAAGGAATATTATGACTGAGAGCTTGGTCTGCTTTGGTCAAGAACTTGAACAATAAAATTATTCAGGTCACGACTGAAGGAAAGGGAGCACTTGGAAAGTCTCGAAGTCAATAAATCACTATATGTGGCTGTATTGTGGTATGATAGCAGATAAGTCTAAATTGCTAAAGGAGTTCTAGTGGACAGGGTGTCTGGCTAGTCCCCCAATGGTTGAGGAGTGAAGGCTACATGCCGAGATGCTAAAACAGATTTCAAGACATCATGACAGGTGCCAGGTGCTGGCCAGAAAACTAGTCAAACTGCTGTTGTCAGCACATGGGGCAGTACATAGGGCAGGACAGGATTTAAATTCCTAAAGTGTTCATTGCTACAAAAATGACTGGCAGGTCAGAGGGCATATTTAAATGCCAGGTGCTGGGAAGCCATCCATGGCTAGTAGCTTGGTGGTTGGAAGGTAGCTAGAGTTGCCGCAAGAAAGCTAGAAGTTGCAGTGAAGCTACGGGTGGCTGCTGGTCAATTTAACGCTGCTAGGAAGCTGCAGGGCAGGTGGACTGCTGGAGGTAGGTACACGTCAACTTAGGGAGCTGCTTAGGGAGATATGGGGCAGCTTAGGTACTGCAGGATCTGCAGGGAAGCTGCAGGTGCTGACAGCTTGAGAGGAGCTGCAGGGAAGCTGCTGTGAAACTTGGGGAAGACTGCAGAGACTGACGGTACAGACTTAAACTAAATAGAAGAGGGCAGTCAATCTTTAAGGTAGGAAAAGTATATGGGATCCCGGTTATGTCAGTAGGATATCCCCCCCATGATAAAGTTCCAAATCAGAGGGCTGAATTATCGCTACTGTCCACTATGCTGATCATTTCATCTGGCCAGTAAGATGTGCAGTACATAGGAGTACAGCATGGGCAATACAATAGTGCATTGCAGTACATTGGTGCACATATGTCAGTGAGTGGTATGCACAAATGTACATCTGTACGGCAGTACATTTGTGCATCAGTGCATATACAAACATCAGTACATCTACTCAGATCAGTGCATCATGGGTGCATCAGATCAGGTCATACATGAGATCATCAGGTCAGTGCATTCCCCCCGTTCAGTGTTCAGTGTTTCTCCATATCTGAGCATACATTCCCCATCCCGTGCATTGGTCATTCTCACATCAGGTCAGATACGGATCAATGTGCAGATCATCATGTAGATCAGTGCATCATGGGTGCATCAGATCAGGGCATACATGAGATCATCAGGTCAATGCATTCCCTCCATTCAGTGTTCAGCTAATTACATCCCCTCACAAGTTTATCATCTATCCTATGCCCTCAAGGATGTGTGGCGCCTTGAGTGTCTTATTATGGCAGTGGGGCCAGGGCAGGGGGAAGATGCTATAGAAGGCAGAGGTGATGTGAGGGTGGTTGATGATGATGATTTCAATCAGAGCATCAATTGGAGTGGGAGGCGTGGTAAGGTGCTCAGTGGATGTGGATGTGGACGTGTTCGTGTTGTCCTCAGCAGGGTATGATGTGGATGTGAACGTGTTTGTGTTGTCCTCAGTAGGGTATGTTGTGGATGTGGATGTGTTTGTGTTGTCCTTATTAGGGTATGGTGTGTGTGAGGTGGATGTGTCGTCCCCATCAAGTGTATGTAGTTGATGGGGAAGGCGCTGCAGCAGTGGTTTGACTTGCATAGGTGCTCAGGTCCCCCCCATGCAAGTGAGCATCATCAAGACAGTTGTCCCCATCAGGAGCAGTGGTGAGATTGGGGGCAGAGTGGTAAGATGAATTACTTGGGTTATCACAAGTGTCGTCCCCATCAAGTGTAGTTGATGGGGAAGGCGCTGCAGTAGTGGTTTGACTTGCATATATAGGTGCTCAGATCCCCCCCCCCCATGCAAGTGAGCATCATCAAGACAGTTGTCATCACCAGGAGCTGCAGGGGAGGATGCGTGCAGCTGCGTGCAGGTGAGGGTGCAGGTGCAGGTTAGGGTACAGGTTCCCCCCATGGAAGCGAATAGCATCATCATTTGATATAGCTAGTTTCTGTGGATGCAGGAAACGTTGTCCTCACCCAGCTATCATGGTTGAGCTGGTGCCTCTATTCCAATTCGTTTAGTCCATCGATGTAATCTGATGGGGGGAAATTGTACTGTGTGAAATTGGGGTAAGAACGATTAGACACTGGGATGGTGTAGATAGGAGTGGGATCTGTTCTAGGGACCTTCCTAGCTAGGGGCTGAGATTGTCCTAGGGGCAGGGATTTTCCTAAGGGTGTTGGATTTCCTAAGGGTGTGGATTTTCCTAGGGGCTCGGGATTTTCTAGGGGCAGAGATCATCCTATAGACACATATCTTAGGCTTAGGTGTAGGGGCGATAGCATCACTATCATCAGGACTATTTGATGTACAGTCTGTGGCTGGGGACTTTGGGCTTTAGACGCATTTGAGGTACATCATCGTGTGATAGGGACCAGAGATACCTAGGCTGTCCAGCTCATTTCTAATGCCAGGGGACAGATACGCATTGATGGTGTTCATGGAACTGGTGATCTCATGAGTGAGTAGACCCATGCGGTTACCTATCCAAGGACTGGTTGGAGGCAGAAGCTTGTCGTCCATGAATATGTCCCAGAAGTCGAAGCCATCTGCGTCAAAGATCATGATGCTCCACGCAGATCCCCCCCATGCATTCCGGCTGTAAATGGGTAGTACTGCCGGAATTTGAAGGAGAAGGGCAGTTGTAGGGGGGGGGGGGGGGGGGGGGGGGGGGCTTGCTTGAGGACTGGAATGGAGGAGATGTCGGAGTAGGGGCAGAGGGGGGAGACTTCAAAGAGTCGCACAACGCTGTGTGGGATCTGGTGAGGCTGCAACTCACGTCGTGGATCTACAGTGACTGCAAGACTGCTTCTGCAGGCAGGGCGTCTTCAACGCGGCGGCAAAGACGATGGATTCTTGTTAGGGCAGTAGGCGAGGCAGCGCAGGAGATGGATTCCTCACGGTGGAACGTAGGCAATCCAGGGTCCAGTGGCAGTACTCAGGCCTTCGAGCGAGTCAGAGTGTAAACTGTCGCCTGGAGAGAGGCGCAGCGGTTGGTCTTCGTGATGCGGTCAGGGCCATAACCTTTCAGTCGTAGATGTTTACACAGTTAAGACTATAAGAGAAGATAGCTAATTGGCGCAACAAGTGCGCTCATATAGAGGTGAGAAGTGGACTGCAAGATCTTGCAGTCACGTGCAGGCCACAGCTAGCCTGTGGCCTGGCGGCAGTCAACTCGGGACCTGGAGGGACCAGGTACCAGTGCACATTATGCCGACTCAGTATCCGACGTTTGTCGGATAATAACATTGGCCACATTGGTATACAAGTATGAGACTTGTGTACCAAGCATGAAAGACAGACTGAAATGGACTATCTGTCTGCAGGCAGCCCTAGTCAGTGCATACTGCACTGCAGCCCACAGGCAACCTGGAGTCCTGCTACAATAATCCCACCAAATCAGGAGTTACAATGAGCCCAGTCCACTTCTGATTTACATAGATGACACCATCATGCCATGGGACCACCAGGATTATTTCATCCTTAACTTCTTCCCTCCTGTCTTCCACACTGACCCAACGTCTGAGCTTTGGGATGACCTACACCGACCAGTCCATCACCACAAGGCTCAGGCGAGATGGTTTCTACCAGGTCCCATACCATGATGACGATACCTGAACAATATAGTCATGCACATAATTCTCGGATTGAGATTGACCCATATAACGCAGGTGTCCTAAGATGAGCTCAATGAGAACAGAAATCTCGTGTAGAACAAAAGGGTAAAAGCTCATTTGATTTTGATTTTCCGTACGAATACAAACTGTGAAAGCATGGCCTATCGATCCTTTAGCCTTTCGGGATTTGAAGCTAGAGGTGTCAGAAAAGTTACCACAGGGATAACTGGCTTGTGGCAGCCGAGCGTTCATAGCGACGTTGCTTTTTGATCCTTCGATGTCGGCTCTTCCTATCATTGTGAAGCAGAATTCACCAAGCGTTGGATTGTTCACCCACTAATAGGGAACCCCTAATGAGGGGGGATCCTGTTATAGACCGGTTCTCCCGGTCCAGCTAGAGTGCCTTAGTGCGCCAGGCCCTCCGCCTGGAAGCTTCCGTTGTAGTGCCTCTGCCCGATCGGGCCTGCACCTAGCGGCGGTAGTACCCTGAGGCACTGTCGCCTTTCCCTTCTAATACCAGCCATGTCGCCTGACATGGTATCTCGTATGTAAGCTTACACGCCCTAGTCCATTCCCTGTGTCAGTACTAACGATATAACGCTCCGGAAAGCTAAAGGTTACGAGCCTACCACGCCGTCGCGTCTTCCACTGCATCAGATTTGAGCTTCATGAATCTGTAGTCCTTACCCGTTGATCCCGAGTTCCCCAGTATACGCAGTGCTTTTGATTGTTGCCCCCGCAACTCCAGAAGAAGAGGATCACAAGCCCAGAAAACTTGTCATCGCTCAGGCACCCTTCGCTGGATCACTCCAGTTTGTTGCCCCCCGCAACTCCCAAGACCCCAAATCCCTGCGCCTACCCATCAGTTCCCATCTCCTCCCCTCCCGCCATCTCCTATAACCCCGTCGGCCTCGCAAGCCCCCCCCCCCACCCCCCCCCCACCCCCCCCTTTCCTAATCCAACTCTGCTTCACAATGATTACCATCGTCATCTATGCAGCAGACCATTTGCCCTTTGGATCACGGATGTCTCTAAGGATCTTAATACGAATGAAGTCAAGAACTTATAGACAGGTAAAAACAAAACGAAAACAAGAAAGAGAGAAGCAGAGAGGGAATAAAAAAGAACAATATAATCAGACAGCAGATAAACAAGGAGACGCAGACGCTTAAGCAGGACGAGGAGACTAGGCAAACACAAGCCAAGGAAGATAGTCTAAGAAAAAGCGAAGAAATTTAAAATAGACGTTAGAAGAAAGCAGGGAGGGAACATAAGGAGAGCTCATAGGGGAGAGAAAAGAAGATACGGAGACAATTTGGCCGCAATAATAGCCAAGCAGAGGGGAAAAAGAGGAACAAGAAAGGAAAAGGAGCAGAAAACACAAAGTATAAAAGAGGAATAGAGTCAGCATCATAAAAGGATAAAAAAGAGATATAAGAAAATCAGCGCGCTACGAGAAAAGGGGGAATTCAGGACCGAAGAAAAGAAAACAATGAAACACAGGCGGCGGGAAGGAGAAAACAGAAAGAAGAGACTACGCAGAGAAATAAAAAAATAAGTAGGATACGAAGAAAAGAGAGGGACGAGGAATAGAAAGAAAGAGAAGTTCCGAGGAAAAAGAGTAAGAGGTAAAACATATATAGAAAAGTGTGAGGAGACTGGAAGGTCCAGGGTGAAGAAAGAACGGATAGAGAGACGGCAAGTAACCAAACATTCAAAAAAGGGGCACACGGGATAGAGCAAATAGAGTGAAACTGAACGACATTAAAAAACGACGAAAAAAGCGGGGAAGAGGGAAATAACGGAAGAAGGGACAAATCAGCAGAGAAACCGCAGGGACAACAGAAAGAAGAGCAGAGGCAGAAAGGAGAGAAAAGGGGAGATAAGTAAAAGACGGCGCGAGCCAAAGACAAATGGACAAAGAGGAGAACATGTATAAAATTCAGGCCCTACATAGGATAAATGCCATGGCCAAGATCTTCATACTGAACCAAATGTCCCCAGCCCAACAAAATAAGTACTTCCACATAGAACAATCAGACAAAATCATGGCAGACCTCAAGGATGCATATGGAGATTTCTACTTCCAGCAAGTCAAAGATCCTAACACAGACCCTTTACCATACCCATGGCTCACCCTCCCTTCCAGCCTAGAAAGGAGAACCACAGATCACATGTTCTTAAAGCCTCTGAAAAACCTCAAGCCTCTCAAACAAGCACCACAACAACAGCTACCAAATACTTCTTCCACCACTCATTTTGCCTTCATTGCAACCAGACACACACGCAGCATATACAAAAACTGGATCATGGATACAGGAGCTACCTCCCACATGACTGGTGACCCAACCCTCCTCTATGACATCAAAGACATAATACCCATCAAGGTACTCACAGCTTCTGGCCACACCTACATAAACAAGTCTGGCACTGCCCTCATCAGAGGGCCAAAAGGGAAGATGCACAAACTCCTCAATGTTCATCTCAATTCAGACACCAACACACCCAACTTGTTCTCCATGGCATCAGCTATCAAAAATAACCCCACCATGGAAATCCAATTTAACTCTATCCTAACGAATGCACCATGCCCATCAACAACAAAATCCTCATATCAGGATCTAAGAAACGGAGCCTCTACCTAGTTCCTATTATCAAGGCTGACCCTACCCAGATCAGAGGTTCAGAATATAACACAGCTGTAGCTTTAGCAGCTATGTCTAGGAAAATACCTATGACAGCCGAACTCCAACACATCAGACTAGGACACCTAGCCTACAGTTCCCTAGCTAGAATGGCCTCAGAAGACATGGTCATTGGCAATGACATCACTCCCTCTGCATTTAACAAAATGAAAAAACACACCTGTGAAATCTGTGTTCTATCAAAAATGGACAAAAACCCTTATCCCACATCCCATACCAGAGCCACACGCCCCATGGCCATCATTCACATTGACATGAGTGGAAAGATGAAAGTCCCCGGCCTCAATGGCAGTCTTTACTTCCAAGGCATCCTAGATGACTACTCTAAATACTCCATTGTTACTTTCCACAAAACAAAGGATACAGTAGTGGCCAAGGACACTATCACTGAACTTGAATGGTATGAAGTCCTCGCCCAAAACAAAATAGGAACCTTATTCTGTGACAATGGATTTGAATACATCTGCACTAGATTCAAGAACTGGTGCAAACAGAAAGGAATTACACTCAACTTCACAGTTCCAGGTAACCCATCTACCAATGGTGCAGCAGAACGCCTCAACAGAACGCTGCATGACAGGTCTACAGCCCTCCTGCTCTCCTCAAAATTCCCTAACAGATACTGGGCAGATATGGTAAAGAATGCAAGCATCCTCAGAAACATCTCCCCCACCTCAGAGTCTAACAAGACACCATATAAAATGTTCCATAGAACCAAACCTAAGATTGACCACCTCAGGACAATTGGGTGCACTGCATATGTCCATGTCCCACCTAAATCCAGAGCATTCAAGTTTTCACCCTCAGCAAAAATCACTAGACTTCTTGGGTACTCAGAATCAAGAAAAGCCTACAGAGTTGTAGACTCTACCCACAAGATCTTTGATGCCAGAGACATCACTTTCAATGAGTTTGAAAATTTAGCAGGACAAAAAGGATTCCCAGGTCCAGATGCTGTGGTCCTAGGAAACTATGAAGAAGACATCCCAGTAGAAATTGATGATGACACAGTCCTCCCTACCCCACCTGAAACCACACCCTCTGAACTCCAAGACATGCAACAATACAATGAAAGACTAGCCAGATTTCAAGCTAAACCACCAGTTTGGGGAACTCCAGATGGACTCTCCTTCGACCCCAGCACTGCCTATCAGCCCACAGGACCTAGTATCATGCCTGCAGCCATTGCACCTGAACACAACAATACTGTAGAACAAGGAGATGAACACAATCCCACCAATCAACCTACACAAGATCCAACAAGTCCTGCTCCTGCTCCTTTGGAAACCCAACAGGCAGTCATCCCTGACAACCCTATTATTCCACCACCGGAGGTAGATTCTTCACTAGTTGAACCCAGACGAAGTGGCAGAGACAGACACTCACCCAACTTCCTAGCTTACCTAGCTGCAGACCAGATAATCATACCAAAAACAGAAAAAGAAGCACTGTCTGGCCCCTAAGCTAAAGAATGGAAAGCTTCTATGCAAGAAGAGTTAGCAGCACTTGCAGACATGAACACCTGGTCTCTCTCAGAACTCCCACAAGGATCCAAAGCAATAGGAACTAAATGGGTTTTGACATCAAACAATCAGTTGATGGTGAACTAGTTAGATACAAGGCCAGACTAGTAGCCAAAGGATATGCACAACGTACAGGTATGGACTATGATGAAGTGTTTGCCCCAGTTGCTAAGCATGCCACTATCCGCTACATCTTCTCCATGGCAGCTAACCCCAAAGCACACCTAGCAAAGTTAGATGTCTCCACTGCCTTCCTCAATGGCATAGTTGAAGAAGAACTGTACTGCACCCAACCACCTGGTTTTGAACAAGACCACAGAGTCTGACGCATGTGGAAATGCCTCTATGGCCTCAAGCAGGCATCCCGCCAATGGTACCTCAAAGTCAAAGAAGATATGACTGCTATTGGATTCAGAGAAGTTGATGTAGATCAGGGCCTGTTTGTCCTACCTGGCCCCCACAATAGACCCCTCATATGGGTCCTACTGTGGGTAGATGACTTCTTACTCCTCTCCTTTGACAAAGACCTACTCCACCAGTACAAAACTAGCATCATGAAGCTTTACAAGACTAGAGATCTAGGTGACCCCTCTGTCTTTATTGGTTATGAGATCACCAGAAATGCCTCAACCGGCACACTACACATCTGTCAGTCAAGATTCATCCAAGACCTCCTTCCATTCGTGCTCACAACATGCTTCCTGAGCCCAACAGCACCAGGTTCCCTGTCCCCCTCCTCCCAGATGCACACCTTCCCTATGCTGAAAAGGACACCCCAGCCACTGGCCTTCCCCTTGCCCAGATTGTTGGCTCCCTGCCTCCCTCAACTACCTTGCAGTCAACAGCAGGCCTGACATTGCCCAAGCAGTCAACAGTTTGGCCAGGCACAGTGCACACCCACTCCATGACCACATGGAAGCTGCCACTGGTATCCTGAAGTACTTGTCTAACACACCAGACCACGGCATCACCTACACCTACTCTGACAAGCCCCTCATCGGCTACTGTGATTCTGACCATGCTGCCTTCCCCATCACCAGAAAGTCCACAACAGGCTTTGTCTTCCTCAACCAAGGGGGAGCAATCTCATGGGCATCCAAAATCCAGGCATCTGCAACAGCCCTGTCCACCACAGAAGCTGAGTTCTTGGCAGCCACCTCTGCAGCCCAAGAAGGAATGTGGTTGAGAAAGCTGCAATACTCTGTCACAGGAACAGCTCCTCCTGCCCTCACCATCAATGGTGACAACCAAGCTGAACTCAGTGCCTGGAACCAAGAGAAGCTATCCTCCAGGCTGAAGCACATGGAGACCAGGTTCTACTTCCTCAAAGATCAGTCCAAAAAGGAGGGCATCAAGCTGAACTGGATACCCACTGCTGCCAACATGTCTGACATGCTCACCAAGGCCCTCCCCAGGGCCAAATTCTGTGACTTCAGATCCAAGATTGGCTGCATTGGCAAACTAAAAATGGATTAACTAAGAATCATCCTGTGATCTGGTATCCCTTCCATCCCTGATGATCAGGGGGAGTATTCAGTTCACTGATCTTAGTTTCCCCTTTCTAGCTTCAGAAGCCTAGCATGAACAGAACATTGATCCATAGATCCCCTTATCCCACCTGTGTTATCTGCTCTGATCTGACCTGCTCAGATCCCTGACAAGCTACACAGCTGCCATCCAGTTTCATCTATATTTATCTTGATTACTCCTGCAGCTTCCTGCAGCTCCTATGCAGCCCATTCTAGACCTTTCCTGACAGTTCCAAGATTTAGACTCTTCCTAGATATTGATTGATTGCATCATGACTGACAGCTTTCTTCTATTTTAGTTTAGCTCTGAACAGAGACCTTGCCCCACAGGCTACTCTTGTATCAATCAATAGAGTTGTACTCTTGATATCCTAGCATGACCAGACCACTCTTCCTGGCAGCTGTCAGCTGGAATCCAGTCCATGTTGAATATATCTTGCCTGAAGTGCCCCTTTATCCTTGACCAGGATTCCCCTCTTGCTGTGTACCTCAACATGTACATCTGAGCTCTCCTCCTACTGTGACTACCTTCCAAGCTTGGCCCCATGCTTCTTGGTAATCACATTATTACATAGTCTGAATATTTTACACTCTAGACTTCCCTTTTACTTAAAACCTCCTGAATTCCAGGAATTCTTCTGAATGAAGAATACCAGGAATTGGGGGGGATGTTATAGACTGGTTCTCCCGGTCCAGCTAGAGTGCCTTAGTGCGCCAGGCCCTCTGCCTGGAAGCTTCCGTTGTAGTGCCTCTGCCCGATAGGGCCTGCAACTAGCGGCGGCAGTACCCTGAGGTACTGTCGCCTTTCCCTTCTAATACCAGCCATGTCGCCTGACATGGTATCTCGTATGTAAGTGTTGAACCTCCCTAGTCCATTCCCTGTGTCAGTACACGCCCTTGTCCATTCCCTGTGTCAGTACTAACGATATAACGCCCCGGAAAGCTAAAGATCCAGCTATCAAGCATCATGTGACTTTAAAGTTCATTTCTTCCACCATCTGATAAGTGTGTCTGCACCCTACTGGCAGCTAATACCTGACCAATTAGTTTAATAGTAGTTTCTCCTGTTGACTTTCTCACAAGCCAGTAAGTTTTCCCTGACCCCAGTTTGCACCTTCCTGGCAGCTACTGGCTAACCCTATAAGTCCCTTTATATAAGTGAATTACATTAAGTCCTTATTCCAGACAAGTGCCTACCACCTGCAACTGCCTGACTGTTCCTCTCCGCACATTTATCTTTTCCTTAATAGTATTCCATGCAGATCTCCTGCAGCTTCTGTGTAGCTTCCATGTAACCTAGCCTGCAGTTCCCCTGCCAGACGGACCAAGTCACATTATAGTTGAAACTATTTATTCCTAATTTTACAAGTCCCTCTAGTATTTTAAACTCTCCTAATTCCCATAATTCTTTATAAAAGAATACTAGGAATTGGGGGGGATGTTATTCACCGGTTCTCCCGAATCACCTAGAGTGACTTAGAGTGCACAGGACTCCCGCCCTGCTGCACTGACTGTAGTGCCGCTGCCAGCTATGGCACGGACTCTACACGCCGGTACCCTGAGGTACCGTGCCATCTTCCTTCATCTATGCGGCGCATCCTCTATGATGCTTATCCTGTAAACGATCGTCTTTACATCATCTCTCCTCTGTCTCTGCGTTGTATACGCAACTCTGGAATTGAAAGACCCAAACCCAAGCCCACCATTTAATTGGGTCTGGGAGATCCACCCCTTCTCCTCATCACCTGCTGTGCCAAACCTTGGCCAGAATGGGAGGGGAGCATCGCTCGGCACGGCATTGGGTGGACGTCCGACAAAACCCAGGGTCCAGCCTGTACTAGACCTGGTTCCCGTCACTCCCGTGCTTTGTTTGCAAAGCGTTTGTTTTCCTTTTGAGCCTTTGCACGCACAATTGTTTCCCTTTTGCAATTATATATAAATATGCTATTTTTAACAGCGCGGTCCCGCCCCGGGCATCGTTTGTCTCAGGCCGCGTCCGAAATGGTGCAGGTCGGGACGAAACTCGTTTTCTGAAGCGTTTATTGTCCTTTTCAGCTCGTGCGCGCTCAAGTACTTGCTATTAACAGACCTACTCAGAACATTGTTAAAGCGCAGTTCCGGGCATCGTCTGCGTCAGAGGTGCACCAGAGGTCGGAAGCTGCTCGGCCCCGGTGCCACCTCGGATGGGTAGCAGGGCCCCCAGGCATGCCAAAGACGACTGCCGAGAGGAAATAACATAAGTATTTAGTTGGTAGCCTGCTAATTTCGTGCCGATGCTCAGAGGCTCGATGAAAGAACAGTTCGAGAGGTTGTCGAGAGGTTGCTGAGGGGTCACGTGCAGGTCACGTGGGATGCCTGAAGAATGTCCGGAATGCTCGGTAACCTTTAGGCCCCCTGCCCTGGGAGTGACGCCCCGCGCTCCGCGCTCCCCCCGCGATTATAATCCAGGGACCAAATTACGGTCCTGCACACCTGTTCTCTGGGCCATGTCGAGTAGATTGTTGGACTTCTTATTGTGAGTGCACCCCAATGTTTCTTGACATGGACGAGACGAGAAATAGACGACACGAGAAGTAGAAGTTTCGAAATCGTCGTTTGCCGTTTGGCACTTCGGAACAGCACTACACCGTCGCAGTACACCCAGCCTGTAGACCTTGCGACATAAGCAGTCGCGATCCGCTCCAGTGATCACTTTCTGCCGTCCAACCCTCACTCTGAGCTGATCTGAAATGGCTGCCTCTATTTCGACTGTATCTGCCCTTAGACCCGGCTCCAAGGATGTCAGCCTTGTCCTTAAGGTGGAGATGCAAATGTTTGTACCGGGCTGACCTACCCGCAGATTAGAAATCCATTTGACCATGGGCGCTCACTAATTATTGGCCTTTTGGCTCTGTATGGTGTTGCAGATAGTTGAGACCAAGGCCACTACCGAGCGGTCAAAAGGATCTAAGGGTGTGCAGCAACCCGCTGTCGAATGCATCGCTGGTGACGAGACCGGTGTGATGGTTCTCGTTCTCCGTAAAGAGCAAGGTAGGTTGCGATTGTCTGATATGACCCCCTTGGACATGCCCTAGAGATGCTCTGACAATCTGTGCTTGTCCTCATGTACTGCCACAGGGGACCTGGCCACCAAAGGAGCCTTCTTGAAACTGGAGGGTGCCAAAGTTGAGATGGTCAGAGGTTCCATGAAGCTAGTTGTCGGCGCAAGTGGGACGGTAGAGGCTGCAGAAGGTCAAACATTCTCTCCTCTGGTATGGATAATGCAGTCAGGCTGTTGGCCTCCTTCTTTTGCCCATTAGCCTGTGGTAGTTTTCAGCTTCTGGGAATAGACTTTGAATCTCAGTGAAGCGCAGATTTCAGAAATGAAAGAATGATCTCCTGCCAGATTGGTGTGTGTTCAAACCATGTGAATATCTGATACATCTGTTGTAAAGCTTTGCTGAGGGGTGAGTTTTTGAGTATCATGCTAAGTTCAGATCTCTGTAGATATCACATATCCAGCTGTGCTCTTGATCTCTAAGTCACAAAGTGATATATAGTGTATGTGTTGTTGCGTGTGTTTGGGGGGGGGGGGGGGGGGGGGGGGAGGTACAACTAGTAACTTGCCTCAGAGTCATTGTCCTTCACCTGAAATATCGATACAAAAAAGCTGCTGCATTATATCCACCCTGCTGGTTACGATGGCCCTGAACAAAGCTACATTTCATTTGCTGCTGCAGATGGATAACAACTTGTCACTTATTGAGTTTGAGGTGAGAAACTATGCCCGCCAAGTGTATTCCACAGCTACCTTAGTAGGAGACCTTGGGTTCGTCATCCTTTTGTTGCTCTATGCCACTAGTATTTCGGGGCTCTTTCTTTCAAGATCTGCCTCACATCTAAATACTGGGTTGAAATGGGATATCGTTTCATGTGAGCTGCTTCAGCTTTGACTACCCGGGTGAATGTACTTGTTTCACCTTCTTTTGTGTTCTATGTTGGAAAGCAATTTCAGTGGTCTTGGGCTGTTCTCCATTCATTGTGTTACGTTGTCATCAACAGGCCATTGCTGACCCAAGACAAGCCCGCTCCACAACATCAGGGAGGGGTCTTCCATCTAGTACTAAAAATAAGATAGGCAATATTGCAGCAAGCAAGCATCAGCCAAGACAAGCCCGCTCCACAACCTCAGGAAGGGGTCTTCCATCTAATACTCAAAATAAGATAGGCAATCTTGCAGCAAGCAAGCATCAGCCATGACAAGCCCGCTCCACAACATCAGGGAGGGGTCTTCCTTCTAGTACTAAAAATAAGATAGGCAATATTGCAACAAGCAAGCATCAGCCAAGACAAGCCCGCTCCTCAACATCTGGGAGGGGTCTTCCATCTTATCTTAACAAAAAGATAGGCAATATTGCCGCAAGCAAGCATTAGCGAAGACAAGCCTGCTCCACAATATCCGGAGGGGTCTTCCATCTTATCCTCAAAATAAGACAGGCAATATTGCAGCAAGCAAGCATTAGCCAAGACAAGCCCACTCCACAACATCCGTGAGGGGTCTTCCATCTAATACTCAAAATAAGATAAGCAATATTGCAGCAAGCAAGCAAGATTGTAGCAAGCAAGCAAGCATTAGCGAAGACAAGCCCAATCCACAACATCTGGGAGGGGTCTTCCATCTTATCCCCAAAATAAGGCAGGCAATTTTGCAAGAAGGAAGCATGAGGTGCATTCTTTCTTGTGATCTGTGTCATAAAATGACCTATGTGGCTGCAACTGTGTTGGTAATGTGTGAGGGGCAAGCAATGATATCTTATTTATGACGGGGACCTCTGGATGGCAGCTGTTTGTTCTTGCACAGTTACACCCTGCCTTTGTGAGATTGCATTGTCTAACAGCGTCCGGGCTGCTTGCCGTCAGAAGGAGGATTGAACACACAAAGTACTTACTATAATATATATATGTACTTAGTACTGTGCTATATTATATTACTATTTATGTATGTACTTATTACTTTTTTATTAACGCTACTTAACCACACTCCATAGTTTTTTTTCCACTACCAGCATTAGCTTCTAGGCAGCTCCCTGGGCTGGCTATCAAGCCGAAGATAAAGCAAGCTAGTGCAGTTGGAAGTTGAAACGAGCAGCTTTCTAGCACTGCTGAATTCTTGGGGCTTAGCCCAGTGGCTGGCTCAGGGAGTTGACAAGAAGCTACTACTTATAGCAATGAAGAAAAGCTATGAAACACTTCAGAGAACAGGAGGGATTAAAGTGCCATGCCAAAGATGGGCAAGCAGGACGGGGCAATTGCTTGTGTGTTGTTACAGTTCATGATTAGACAAAACAAGCGTAAGGGCCTTGCCCAGCCATGACAGGTTGGGCTATAACGACAACGCACTGATGAACTGAACCCCAAACAATCGACAGAGGGAAGAAAGTTTAAATACACAAGCAGATGCACAGTTGCGCATACCAGGTGCCTGCTCTTATCTGGTCTGGATCAGGGTACTACATGACGCACAATACTGCGTGCTAGCGCGCAAGGTTTTGCAGCCTGACTGCGCGATTGAAACAATTTTGTAAACCACTTCTGGGTGCAGCTCACAGATTTTCGTCTTCAGTTTAGTGAAAAGCTCAACCCAAAAGGAGGCACTCGCGCTTTTGAAGCAACCCAAAATGACCAAATGTAGTACCCTGGTCTGGATTGCTCTCTGCTACTTAAACTGCCTTCTCCATTTTCTACTGCTCGGATTTCTCTCTATATCACCATCTAAGTGTCATTCGCACCTTTTGCCTGTCTCCTTCTGCAGATGGTTTCCCTTGCTCCTCAAGCAGAGGCTGCTACCGCATGATCTGTACTGCTGCCACATGATCTGCTCCATCAGCAGAGGCTACCACCGCATGATCTGTACTGCTACCACATGATCTGCTCCATCAGCAAAGGCTGCCACCGCATGATATGTACTGCTGCCACATGATCTGCTCCATCAGCAGAGGCTGTCACCGCATGATCTTCTCCATTAGCAGAGGCTGCTACCGCATGATATGTTCTGCTTCCACATGATCTGCTGCATCAGCAGAGGCTGCAACCACATGATATGTACTGCTGCCACATGATCTGCTGCATCAGCAGAGGCTGCAACCACATGATATGTACTGCTGCCACATGACCTGCTGCATCAGCAGAGGCTGCCACCGCATGATCTGTGCTGCTGCCACATTATCCGTAGCTTGAATAGTCCAGAACTTAATTTTGCATTGGTGTTGCGTATTCCGCAAAGCATTCGTGTTGGAGGGAATGCATGGAACAGTTGCTTGTGAGTGGCTCTTTCCCCTCAAGTTCCTAGCATTGTTTTACCATTAGGTTGCTGGTCCAACAGAAAAATATATGTGTAACCGCTTTAGACTCAGAAGACCTCACCATCAATTCTGTATATATGTTCCTTGACTTGTTCAGTGCATTTTGTCTGGGAATTGTGAGAGGGATGCTCCACTGCCACGATCGCTTCTGCTCGGACTTTGGGGTTACCCAAATATAGAAGTGTCTCAGCAAGGTATCGGTATTGTTAGGTTACCTAAACTTGGACTTGGTCACATGGCTCCAGACTTAAGTTAATTGAAGGCTGCTCGTCGTCTTCGGCAGTATTATGATCAATTCAAAAGAAATTATATTATAAAAAATACATCTGATCGGGCATCATGGCACTTCCGCCCGCCCATGCTGCTGTCCACCTCATGGACCAGGCCAACTTCACTGTCAGCCCCATTCCCAACGCCCTCCGGCTAGGTGCCCTGGATGAGTATGAGATGGCTGTGATTGTCATTGCCCGTCTCGGCAAGTCGGATGTTGGGAGAGTGGTGGATGAGGTAGAGAGTGATTCTTGGCCTACACCACTGCTGACCCATGGGAAGGAGGCCATGGAGAGGACAGTGGTTGATGGCCAGGATGTGCTCAGCTCGCTGGACAGACCCCGCAACATCTAGAAGCGAGCTGATATTAACTTTCCAGTCTGTGCTGCAGCCGGAGTCCGTCTGCTGAGCTGGCATAGTTGCATGCGTCCTCTTGTGCAGCTGAGCGCAACTGGTCTGCCTGGGGCGGGACATACACCAGGCTCAGGGTATTTCAGGAGGACCCCCAGCTCTGCTGCCTGAGATGCAAGCAACCAATTGCATAGCCTGCGTCCTGCGAAGCAACGGACCCTTCCTTCTGGTCAACGGACCCTCCCCACGTTGCGTCCTGCGACGCAGCGGAGTCCGCCGAGCGGACTCTTCGACGTTGCGTCTGCGACGGAGGATGCAGCGTCCTGAACAAACCTGGTCCTCATGTGCAGCTGAGCGCAATTGAAATTGAAATTGAAATTGTTACATCCGTGTAGAACCGTTACTCGCAGGACGTGAAGTTAAGGACACCATAGCGTAAGCCGGAGCTAGCTATAGTCACCGTTTAAACTTCGCACCCGATGAGATAAGCTGAGCGCAACTGGTCTGCCTGGGACAGGACCCACACGGCTACACCAGGCTGCGAGCCTGCTTGAGCCACACGATCGCTGGGAAGCTGATCTTCATCAAATCCGAGGAGGTCGGCGCCATTGTAGACCTGAACACTTTGATTTAGCGTTTCAAAGTTTGTTCGCATTTACCGTCCAGCTCACTGTGACACTGTCTATAGTAAATATGGGATGGGATGAAGACTACAACACCTCACTCCTGCTGACCACCAGGATGGCAATCACATGATTGGGAGTACAAGTTATCAGTTTATGCCTAGATGTACCCGTTTAATATGCCCATGCCCAGGCTATTGTTTAGTATGCCTAGGCCCAGGGATTACCGGTAGTATCTGCTGACCGGTATGGAATATTGAAAGTGGTTTAAAATAGAACCACAAAAGCATGCAAGTATGTAACTTGATTACTTGACCCAAGTTATGGCTCGCTCCGAACTTGAAATTACAGCAAAATTTAGTGCACAAAATGATTTAAGATTGGATTTAGATTAATAGAGGCTTGTCAATTCATCAATTCCAACATAGAGTCCATGTGAGGAGGCATGCTGGACCTGGACCCGTAAGGGTTGGGGGGGACTTCCATGGCTGTGTGTGTGATGATGGTGCTCTGCCATGGCTCACGCGGTTACTCGTTGTTTTGGCCTGGGGATAGGTGACGAGTGCACTCGCAAGTGACTATAGTCATGACAAGTCGACCAGCCACCTGCACCCGAGGCTAGTGACACTAGCGAGTCACCTGTGACTAGTAGTTAGTTGCCGCAGGTGACGAGTGTTATTATGATATATACGGGAGACTTAGATAGACCGGGTTACCGATTCCGCTCCACCACCGAGCCTGGCCTTAGACGTGCCATGGAGATTTCTGAGAAGACGCAATTCAAGTTCAAGCTCTCTAGTCTGCAGTAAGGAAGATGTGAAATTCGCCGATAGTAAAAGCGAAACCATAATATGCTAAGCCATGTGCGCCCTAATTCAGAAGGCAGTCGGCAGAATCTAAAGAATATTCTGGCTCGAGGGGCAGACAAACCTAACCGTAGCCCACGTAAGATTCCTAGCTTTATCTTCCTCCTCTGTGCGATGCATACACATTACCATTGCTTCTGCATCGCCGTATAATTATATAATCGATTTTGGAAATGCCATCGCAAAGCGTTAGACTGTTTCAGGTGTGTGCTTCATAGTAGCGCATCATGAAGTGTGCATGGGCGGATAAGAACATGGACGGCCTCGGGCCGTTTGTTGCCAGCCAAAGTGCAATGAAAGCATACCTGTATCGACATTTGCAGAGAACGATGTATCCATCCATCCTTCTGCCGGATGTACGCAGGTTGACGCC
Source organism: Chlamydomonas sp. ICE-L (assembly GCA_013435795.1). Taxonomy (NCBI): domain Eukaryota; kingdom Viridiplantae; phylum Chlorophyta; class Chlorophyceae; order Chlamydomonadales; family Chlamydomonadaceae; genus Chlamydomonas; species Chlamydomonas sp. ICE-L. Next base: position 1,342,729 of record JACBWV010000394.1, on the reverse strand, counting down.
TTCACTACGGAGCCGTTCGGTGGTAATCCAGCAGCAGTCGTCTTGGTGGACATCGTGCTAGATGATGCTACTATGCAAAAAATCGCAGCAGAGAACAATTTGGCCGAGACCGCCTTCGTGGAATGCGTAAGTGCGATTCTGCGATCGAGTAGGCTTTAGACCTCCTCGTCAAACTAATTTTTCACCATGCTCATTCGCAGATTCCCGGTCAAAGCCACGCTGGGCCAGATCTTTTCAGCGCTGCTAATATGTTCCAGATAAGATGGTTTACTCCGGAGCTCGAGGTTCCACTGTGTGGACATGCAACTTTGGCTGCAGCGGCAGTCATTTTCTCAGGTAGGTAGGGCCTGCCCCAGAATGCAAGCATCAATATGCCATACAAATTATGTTGGGCCATATCACTTGCACTCCTGCAGCGGAATCAGTCTGTCCAACCTCCCAAGCCTAGGATGATGCTCCAAAGCATTTCTTGGCAAGCGCCATCCTGCCCCTTTAGTCTGGCCAGCTGTTATCTGATGCAATATTCATTATATCACATTCCAAGTGGGCTGTACTGGCCCAATAATTTCAGATCTCTTGCTCTGTGCTGAGTAATCGAAAAAACAGTATTTTGTGTCATGGATTCGATGGCCTGCCTGGATCCCATGCGATCATCAATGGGATTCACTTGCTCTTCAGAATCGTACTGCAGTGGTATGCATGCCGTTCATGGGGTAGCCAGATAGGCCATACGGGATTCCCCCACATAAAAATTGTATAACTGACTCCCAAACCAACTTTGAACTATTACGGGTCCCTTGCATGCAGTTAAGCAGTCAGCTGAGTCCTGATCCCCCTGGCACTGCTCTTTGCAAATGACAGAGCGCTGAAGGCCTGTGTCTGCATACCTGCTAACATGCGATTTTTCAAATTCGCAAATGATATCTCTTCTCCCGATGTTTGTTCAGTGTCAGCGTTTACCTGTTTTCTCCCTATCTGACCTCAAGCACCCAAGGATAAAACAACCCAGGTCAAAACCAAAATTTATATCTGATCAATCTCCACCTAATTCAATAAGTCTCGTTGATCTCGCCGCCTGACTCTCTTGTTAACATTCAGAGTGTGGAAACAAGAGTGAAAGCCTCTGTCTGCGTGGCCGCTTACATGCAATTTTTTGAATTCACAAATGACATCTCTTCTTCCGATGTTTGTTCAGGGTCAGCGTTTAGCTGTTTTCTCCCTATGTTTTCTCCCTATTTGCCTCAAGCACCCAAGGATAAAACATCCCAGGTCAAAACCCAAATTTATGTCTAACCTATCTCCACCTGGTTCGATAAGTCTCATTGATCTCGCCTCCTGACTCTCTTGTTAACATTCAGAGTGTGGAAACAAGAGTGAAAGCCTCTGTCTGCGTAGCTGCTTACATGCGATTTTTTGAATTCACAAATGACATCTCTTCTTCCGATGTTTGTTCAGGGTCAGCGTTTAGCTGTTTTCTCCCTATGTTTTCTCCCTATTTGCCTCAAGCACCCAAGGATAAAACATCCCAGGTCAAAACCCAAATTTATGTAACCAATCTCCACCTGGTTCGATAAGTCTCATTGATCTCGCCTCCTGACTCTCTTGTTAACATTCAGAGTGTGGAAACAAGAGTGAAAGCCTCTGTCTGCGTAGCTGCTTACATGCGATTTTTTGAATTCACAAATGACATCTCTTCTTCCGATGTTTGTTCAGGGTCAGCGTTTAGCTGTTTTCTCCCTATGTTTTCTCCCTATGTTTTCTCCCTATTTGCCTCAAGCACCCAAGGATAAAACAACCCAGGTCAAAACCCAAATTTATATCTAACCAATCTCCACCTAATTCAATAAGTCTCATTGATCTCACCTCTTGACTCTCTCGTTAACATTTGGGGGAACCATGGCCAGCACATATGGTGGTTAGTGTGTGTGTGTGCAAATTAATTAAATGAATTAAAATTAAAAAAATTAAAACAATTAAATAAAATAAATACTTAACATTCAGAGTGTGTAAACAAGAGTGAAGGCCTCTGTCTGCGTACCTGCTAACATGCGACTTTTCGAATTCACAAATGACATCTCTTGTCCCGATGTTTGTTCAGAGTGTGGAAACAAGAGTGAAACCATCCAGTTCTGCACGAGAGATAGCGGCACTCTAGAAGTATCACGGGCATCTTCCAAGGAAATGAGCCGTCTGCCTTCTGCATCGAATTCTGATCGTGCCTCGAAAGTTCTCGCCATGAAGATGCGATTGCCTCTTGCTGACCCCACTGATCCGGTCCCTCAGGGGTGCAATGATCCCTCCTTCCTGTCAGCATGTGTTGGCAGCGCCCAGGTATGTTTCAGCCCACTAGATTGGGGGTGGTGTGTGTGGGGGGTGGGGTGGGGGGTAGGGTAAGACCGGATAGTGGACTGGCCTGTGTTGGCAGCGCCCAGGTATGTACAGCCAAGAGATACGTTTTTCTTCTTCTTGATTTTGTCAAGCAACGCAATGACATTTGAATATGTATCGGAATATATACCAGAAAGCAACGATTCCTTGTCTACAGTGTTTTTCTTTTCAGCTACGAGCAGCAGCTTCTAGGCAGCTCCCTGACTCATCCACTGGGCTCTGCTCTGCGACATTTCAACAGATGTAGATGACTGATGGCGGCAGCGTCCAGATGCAACGGCTGCGTTAGTTTTGGCTGGTTAGGGAGGCAGGGGAGCTGCCTAGAAGCTGAGACTCGTAGCTGAAAAGAAGAACACTGTTTGTCCAGCATGTCTTGTTGCCTGGTTTGCCTGGCACCCGGGTTATTTGTAAGGAAAGGAACCAGTGTGTGTACGCAGGCACGTAGCACCATGGTGCTCCTCGTAGCTTTTGGAGGGCTCCCACAGCAACCCCAAAAGACTCGAACGTAGCACCCCCAAAACACTGAGGTACATAATTGACTGCTTGTGCTATATATGTAAGGACCGGCATATCATATGATGTTGATCAAAGGCGAGTATGATATCATACAAATTGCATATCATATGATATTGTATATAAATGGCATATCATATGATATTGTATATAAATGGCAAATTTGGCGTGGTCAGACTGCCGGCATCTTCTGATATGATACGATATCATATGATGACATGATATCATATTGCAGCTCCCTATATATATATGGCACCTTGAAGAAAACTCATAGCACCCCCAGAACACTGATGTACACAAATTGACCACTGATGTACATAATTAACCACGTAATGCCGTTCCCTATATATTTGGCACCTGGAAGAAAACCATGCCCGCATCCCAGCAACAGCAACAGGAGCAGATTTTTGGCGGAGCCCCCCCCTCTGGGGGACGGGATCCCCCAGGGTTACCCCATTGTCCGTTTGTCCGACTGACCGACCGAAAAATTGAAGCCTGACACGTCAGCCAACAGTCTCATAACTAACTGGCTTCGGTCAGCTCCAGTTGCCAACACACTCCGCCAATTTTCCGCGTCGCTTGCGACGCTGCGTAGGACTTGTTTCTTTCAAGATCATGACTGGCTGATCAGCAGTGTTTTTAATCTTATGTTTATGTGGCTAGGTTGAAGTAGCTACTTGGGCCACTCAAGCCTGATTTAAGGATTGTTGCGTAGCCATCGCATGACAGATCGCTAAGCGCAAAACCCAGGGGGCGGGGGGGGGGGCGGGGGGGGGGGGGGGGGGTCGTCATGCGATGGCGACGCAGTGGCGACGCGTTGTCGGAAAAAAAACATTGCTGATCAGGTTGGTGTCACGCCGCAACAGGTGCGGGAGGTGTGCTACACCCACTGTGTTTTTTTCCTCGTGATACGCGTCACAATTTGATTGACTCCTTGCGACCCCAGTGCGATGCCCCACCCCGCATACCCGGTGGAGTGTGACGCGCGGAGCCCGGGGTGTTCGGAGGGGCATTTCTGACTACTTTGGCCGGACCCATGCTTCGCCATGCAGCGATGGAATGGCGGCGTGTCACAAAACAACAAGTCCTATGCAGCGTCGCAAGCGACGCGGAAAATTGGCGAGTGTGTTGGCAACGGAACGAAAGGTGGCAACGATGGAGCTGACCGAAGCAAGTTAGTTACGCGACTGTTGGCTGACGTGTCGGGCTTCAAGTTTTTCGGTCGGACGGACAAATGGGTAAACATGGGGGCTCCCGCCCCCTTGAAGAGGGGGCTCCGCCAAAAAATGGCTACCCACTTCTGCCCTCATGTACCTCATGTTTGACTTGGATGCAAAAGAACCTGATGTCTCTCTAGGATGCGATAGTTACGGAGGGCTTACAATTGGGCATAGATTATTTTAATTCTCTTTCCTGTTAACATGTCTTAAATTGGACTGTGTGTGTGTGCATGCGTGTTTGTGCGTTATGTGTATGTATGTATGGTGCTTGGCATCAGGGGCTCTGTTGAAGCGATATGTACTGCCTCTACAGGTGCGGGAGGTACGCTATGCTGCCTCTGCCCTCAAGTACCTGATGTTTGTCTCGAATGCGATAGTTACAGAGGGCTTACAATTGGGTGCAGATTATTCTTTCATGTTAAAATGTCTTAAATTAGACAGTTGCTTGGCATTGTTGAAGCAATGTGTACTGCCTCAACAGGTGCGTGAGGTACGCTACGCCGCCTCTGCCCTCAAGTACCTGATGGTAGTCCTGGGTGACCGGACCACCAGGGAGGAACTGGAAGCCTTGAAGCCTGACATGCAAGCCATGAAGAAAGCATTCTCGCGCAGAGATGTGCATGCCATCATGGTGACTTGCCCTGGAGGTGTGTTAGGTTGGGAGGGGGGGGGGGGGGGAGGGGGGGGATCAATGCGATGATGGTGACCTGCCCTGGAGGTGCGTTAGGTTTGGGGGGGGGGGGGGGGGGGGGGGGGGATGCAATCATGGTGACCTGCCCTGGAGGTGCGTTAGATTTGTTTTCCTTCATAAAGGGCAGTATTCCAATTCCACTCTGCACCCTCAGGCAGAGACTATGACTTCTTGTCTCTCTTTTTGCCCGGACCCTATCAATTTGCCCGTACCTTATCAATTTGCCCGTACCTTATTCCAATTCCACTCTGCACCTACAGGCAGAGACTATGACTTCTTGTCTCCATTCTTGCCCCTACCTTATTCCAATTCCATTCTTGCCCGTACCTTATTCCAATTCCATTCTTGCCCCTACCTTATTCCAATTCCATTCTTGCCCGTACCTCATTCCAATTATATTATTGCCCGTACCGTATTCCAATTCCACTCTGCACCCTCAGGCAGAGACAACAACCTCATGTCTCGCTTCATGTCAATTCTCACCTCCAAATGCCCGCCTCCAAATTCTCGCCTCCAAATGCTTGTTTCCAATTCCGCTCTGTACCCTCAGGCAGAGACTACGACTTCTTGTCTCTATTCTTGCCCAAACCATTTTTTCATGAAGGACAGTATTCCATTTCCACATTCCAATTCCACTCTGCACCCTCAGGCAGAGACTACGACGTCTTGACTCGCTTCTTGCCCGAACAATTTTTTCATAAGGACAGTATTCAATTTCCATATTCCAATACCACTCTGCACCCTCAGGCAGAGACTAAGACTTCTTGTCTCACTTCTTCGCTCGTACCTTATTAATTCAGTTCGCTTCAATTCAAATCTCGCCTCAAATGCTCCCTTCCAATTCAATTCTCGCCTCCAAATGCTTGTTTCCAATTCCACTATGTACCCTCAGGCAGAGACCACGGCTTCTTATCTCGCTTCTTGCCCGTACCTTATTCCAGTTCCATTCTTGCCCGTACCTTATGAATTTGACCGTACCTTAATCCAATTCCATTCTTGTCCCTACCTCATTCCAATTCCATTCTTGCCCGTACCATATTCCAATTCCACTCTGCACCCTCAGGCAGAGACTATGACTTCTTATCTCGCTTCTTTGCTCCTTGGATGGGAATTGATGAGGACCACGTTACAGGCTCAGCTCACACACTGCTCGGCCCTTACTGGGGCAGCAGGCTTGGAAAAGAGACATTGACAGCCCGTCAGTGTTCAGCAAGGTATGCAGCATAGCTTTAATTTGCAGCCATGCAACTTGTAGCATTGGTGTTTGGGAGGTGGGGGGTGGTTAGAGCAGGCTTGGAAAAGAGACATTGACAGCCCGTCAGTGTTCCGCAAGGTGTGGGGTGGTGTTTGGTCCGGTGGGGTTGGGGTTGGTCAGAGCAAACTTGGAAAAGAGACATTGACAGCTCGTCAGTGCTCCGCTAGGTGTGGGTTGGGGTGGTGAGTGGGGTAGGTCAGAGCAGACTCTGACAAGAGACATTGACAGCCTGTCAGTGCTCTGCTAGGTGTGGGTTGGGTTGGGGGCCCGGGGTGGGGGGGTGGGGTAGGTCAGAGCAGACTCTGACAAGAGATATTGACAGCCTGTCAGTGCTCTGCTAGGTGTGGGTTGGGTTGGGGGCCCGGGGTGGGGGGGTGGGGTTGGTCAGAGCAGACTCTGACAAGAGACATCGGCCGCCTGTCAGTGCTCTGCTAGGTGTGGGTTGGGTTGGGGGCCCGGGGTGGGGGGGTGGGGTTGGTCAGAGCAGACTCTGACAAGAGACATCGGCCGCCTGTCAGTGCTCTGCTAGGTGTGGGTTGGGTTGGGGGCCCGGGGTGGGGGGTGGGGTTGGTCAGAGCAGAAATGGAAAAGAGCATTGATAGCCTGTCCAGTGATCCGCAAGGTGTGGGTTGGGTTGGGGGCCCGGGGTGGGGGGTGGGTTGGTCAGAGCAGAAATGGAAAAGAGCATTGACAGCCTGTCAGTGATCCGCAAGGTGTGGGTTGGGTTGGGGGCCCGGGGTGGGGGGTGGTTTGGTCAGAGCAGAAATGGAAAAGAGCATTGACAGCCTGTCAGTGATCCGCAAGGTGTGGGTTGGGTTGGGGGCCCGGGGTGGGGGGTGGTTTGGTCAGAGCAGAAATGGAAAAGAGCATTGACAGTCTGTCAGTGATCCGCAAGATGTGCAGCATAGCTTTTCTTTGCAGCTACGCAAGATTTGGTGTTGATGTTTGGTGGGTTGGGGTGGGGGGTGGGGGTGGGGGTTCTTCAGTGCAGATTTGGAAAAGAGACATTGGCAGCCCGTCAGTGTTCCGCTAGGTGTGGGGTGGGGGCCTGGGTGAGGGGTGGGGTTGGTCTGAGCAAATTTGGAAAAGAGACATTGACAGCCCGTCAGTGCTCCGCAAAGTGTGCAGCATAACTTTTCTTTTAAGCTGCCAGTAGCAGCTAGGCTCCCCTGGCTTGCCACCCAGCCAAACCTGTAGCAACATAGTGTACCTGGAAGCTGTCAAAATCATACGTCCAATTATTTTGAGATCTTTGGGCTTAGCCCAGTGGCTGGCTCGGGGAGCTGTCTGGAAGCTGCTGTTCGTAGCGGAAAGGAAAAGCCATGGTGTGCAGCCAATAGCAGCTTTCCCACACCTCCTCCCTGCCTGGCTTGCAAGCTTGCCCTCTCTCCTTCGGCCACTCCCCCCCTTCCCCCCCCCCCCCCCCCCTCCCCCAACACACACACCTCCTCCCTGCCTGACTTGCAAGCTTGTCTCTCTCCTTCTGCCCCCCCCCCCCCCCCCCCCCCCCAAACACACACACACCAAACACACACCACTCCACCTCTACCTCTACCTCCCCCCCGTCTGGCTTGCAATCTTGCCTCTCTCCTTCTGCACACACCCCTCCCCCCCCACACACAAATACACACACACACATGCCTACGTCCATGCAGGGGAGGTGAGGTTGTGGTATCAGTTGATCAGGGCACCTCCAGCCAGCTTTATCCATCCTCTTCCTCCCCCCTGCCTGACTTGTAAGCTTGCCTCTCTCCTTCTGCCCCCCACACCCACCACTCCACCTCCACTTCTACCCCCCGCCCACACCCACACCCCCACACACACCACACACACACACACGCCCTTGTCCATGCAGGGGAGGCGAGCTTGTGGTTTCTGTTGATCGGGGCACCTCCAGTGCATACGTCTATGGAACTGCGGTAATTGTTGTCCGTGGTTCCATGTATCTGTGATCCCTTTGCCTGGGGTCTGGCTCATGGAGCTGACTGGAAGCTACCATGCGTAGCCCAAACAAGTCATATGCAGCATCGCAAGCGACGTGGAAAATTGGTGGAGTGTGTTCGAAATAGAACGACAGGTGGCAACGATGGAGCTGACCGAAGCCATTTAGTTATGAGGCAGTTGGCTGACGTGTCAGGCTTCAATTTTTCGGTCGCACAAACAGACAAATGGGTAACCCTGGGGGCTCTCACCCTCCAGAAGGGGGGCTCCGCCAAAAATAAATAGTGTCCAAGTGGACAGGGCGATGGAGCTGACTGGAAGCCGCAGACTACTACTGACCTGATTCTGGCAGCTTCCAGATCACTACTGCTTACAACTACAGCCTACTACTGACCGAATTCTGACAGCTTTACCTGATTCTGGCAGCTTCCAGATATAACTTATACTGACCTGATTCTGACAGCTTAACCTGATTCTGGCAGCTTCCAGGTAACTACTACTGACCTGATTCTGGCAGCTTCCAGATAACTACAACTGACCTGATTCTGACAGCTTGACCTGATTCTGGCAGCTTCCAGGTAACTACTACTGACCTGATTCTGACAGCTTGACCTGATTCTGGCAGCTTCCAGGGAACTACTACTGACCTGATTCTGACAGCTTGACTTGATTCTGGCAGCCTCCAAATTACTACTACTGACCTGATTCTGACAGCTTGACCTGATTCTGGCAGCCTCCAGATTACTACTACTGACTTGATTCTGACAGCTTGACCCGATTCTGGCAGTTTCCGGAGTACTAATGCTGAGTGACAGCTACAGATTACTACTGACCTATTTCTGCCACCATCCAGATAGTATATAGTATCCACATATTTCTCTGGTGCTGTTATTGCTGTTACCAGGTGTGTGTGTGCGTGGTGGTGGTGGTGGGGGGGGGGGGGAGCTGGTGCTGTTTCCGTTGTTTTGTTTTCGTTTTTGAATAGTTCCTATGAATGCGGGTTGATTACCATGGCATGGTCTATCAGGCTTCTTGCAGCACTATTTTTTCGTGCAACGCGTCACGAATTGAGACTCGGTGCGACCCCAGTGTGAAACGCTTCCCTCGGACCCATGCGTTGCTATGCAGGGACAGAATGGCGAGGTGTTGTCGGAAGAAGAAAAAAAGTGTCTCGCAGGCGAGACACCATTAGTAGTCATACTACTTCTACATACTCCTGTGTACAGAGTGCAGTCACATGGTTGAGGTTATAGGAATTCAGGAGATGAACTGGACAAACGTTTCGTACTTCGTCGAGAATTCTCGAGGATTCCAGGCCAAATTGTCGAGAATTCTCGGATTTCCAGGTCAAAATTCTCGACGAAGTACGAAGTACGAGTTCTCGCGGAAACGGTTTGTCCAGTTCATCCCCTGAATTGCTATAACGTCTGATTCCGACCGGGTTTGTTAAGGATGCTGCGTCCTCCGTTGCAGACGCAACGTGGGGAGGGTCCGTTGACCAGAACTTGAACTTGGTTACAAAGAGTCATCCAGCAATTTGGCTGCTCGCCGTCTTCGGCAGTAAAAAGCGTTGACCAGAAAGAAGGGTCCGTTGCGTCGCAGGACGCAAGGGATACAATTGGTTGCGCCTCAGGCAGCAGAGCTGGGGGAATGGGGTCCTCCTGAAGTACCGTGGTCACACTGCTTCTACATACTCGAAATTGAACTTGGTTACATAGCTTCAGCCAGCAATTAGGCTGATCGCCATCTTCGGTAGTCAAAAATCATTACTAGGAAATTTGAAATTGAAATTGTTACATCCGAGTAATGTGCCACTCTCAGGACGTGAAATTAAGGACGCCACTGCGTAAGCCGGAGCTAGCAGTAGTCACCATAAAACACCACAAGTGGGAGTCGAACTAGGAAAATGTAAACTCGAACAAATCACTTGTTTTCCATTTCCCCCCCTCCTCTTCTACACTGTTAGTGGTTGAGATCTGGGTCCTGCTCTAGGGGGTTTAATACCTACGCCAACAAAACGGTGGCTGGGAGTTTGGTTTGTTTGTCCTCGACACACACCTGATGTCATGGTTTTTTTTGCTTTGTGGTGCCTTTTCTCTTTGTTTGAGTCTCATACACCCTCGCGGTGCCAAGTAGACTTTAACATGTAATGTAGTACTTCTGAGTATTGAGTGCAATCACATAGTTGAGGTTAATGTCTGATTCCGACGAGCTTAACAAGAAACTTGTATCTTGTTGTGATCTGGAGCGTTTTGTGAACTTGAACTTGGTTACATGGCCCCAGCCAGCAATGCGGCTGATCGCCGTCTTAAAAAATACATTTACCACAAGATCGTCAAAACCTTCCAGACTTCGGGGGCGGGAATGCGTATTTTCTTTCTTTGTTGAATTAATTTTAAAGAATAATGCGTAAATAATATAATAAAATGTTCACTGTAACACGAAATCGAAGGGGGAACGGTTGTTAGGGGTTCAGTTCATCATTGTTTTTTTCGTGTTCGCCCGTCCTGTCATGGTAGAGCATGTAACTTTAGCCTAACTGGCCTATCCCTGGACTGTAACAACATAACATGCTTGTTGCTCGTAAGGTAATTAATGACATTGTAGTGTTTTCACCATATATGCAACTGATAACTTGAACTTGGTTACATAGCTTCAGCCAGCAATTTTTCTGCTCGCCGTCTTCGGCAGTAAAAACAATTATTACCAGGAAAATGTAAAACGCGATCAAATCACTTTTCCATTCGCAAATGATAAGCAAGGCTGCCTGCCTGGCTGTTAATCAACTCTCCTCCCTGGTAGCTCCTATAAAAGTGTCCGGCTGTGAGAATCAATGTTACAAATACCCTGCCCTACCCATTGTAAAGCCAGGCATATATTGCTTTAGGATACTCAGTGCCGCTGGTTTGCCCATTAGGTTTACCCATTGTAAAGCCAGGCATATATTGCTTTTGGATACTCAGTGCCGCTGCCGAAGACAGCAAGCAGCCAACTTGCTGGCTGAAGCTATGTAACCAAGTTCAAGTTCAAGCCGCTGGTTTTGTCTGGAGACCCACCTCTCGGGTGAAATTCCTTTCATAAAAAACAAAAACAAAGTTCGAGGGGGGGGGGGGCAAAAAAAAGAGGTCTGGCCCCACCGTGACCCCATGCCCTAGATGTGTAGAGCTTGTTGAGAGGATGGAGTTTTTTTTGCCCAGTAGGTAGAAAGTTATGGGCCTCCAAAGTTTGGGGAGGTGGGTGTCAGGGTACTTCAGGAGGACCCCCAGCTCTGCTGCCCGAGACGCAACCAATTTTATAACCTGCGTCCTGCAACGCAATGGTCCCTTCCATCAGGTCAATGAACCCTCTCCACGTTGCGTCCTGGGATGCAACAGGCCCCTCGACGTTGCGTCTGCGACGGAGTAGTAGGCCAGTTTGCCTGTAGACTGGTGTATAATTGTAGCTACCTATCTATCAAGTTGTTGAGAAGTACAACTGTACTTCATATACATGTGAAAAACCTCATGATATGATTGTGTAATCACCATGAACTATTTGAAATACAATATCGAGATAACCTGAAGATTTTCCATATACATATCTGATTATTTTCAAAATATCATCTCAGATATTGTACAGATACTAAGTAAATGTTATCTAGCTACCACAGATACAGGTGCATGTACCAGGGTACTACTAAGCGCGCGCGGCAGCGCGGTGCCTCGCTGCCTTTTTGCGCCCCTCAGCGTGTTTCGCGCAGTTCTTTCAAACCCCTGTGGGCGCAGCGCACAGTTTTTGCGTTTTTTGCACTAAAAAGCGCTGACCAATTTGACGTTTGTGCGCCTTAACCGCTGACCAATTTGGCAAGAAGTAGTACCCTGGCATGTACGGTTTCAGATATTGGTTAGATACTCTCTAAACAGTACCGGTATCTAGAAGTACAGATATCCGTGCCTAGATATAATCTAGATACTCTCTAAGCAGTATCTGGAAGTACAGACATTCGTATCTAGATATTGTTTAGATACTCTCTAAGCAGTACCTAGAAACACAGATATCCATTTCTAGATATTGTCTAAACACTATCCAAGCAGTATCTAGATACTACAGATATCAGTATCTATGCACCAGTATCTGTGATATCTAGATACCATCTAGATAGTATCTGCTCAGTATCTGAGATAACTAGAGGTGACCGCCCTATCGGGCGGTCACCTCTCGCACGGTCGTGGTTACGTGGGTCTGTGTCTCGGTCTGGGTCTGTGCCTCGGTCTTGGTATCGGTCTGTGCCTCGGTCTGGGTCTCGGTCTGTGCCTCGGTCTGGGTCTCGGTCTGGGTCTCGGTCTGGGTCTCCGTCTCGGTGTTCTGCGTCTCGAAGCTTCCATGCGGCATCCGCAGGTCATGCGCAACGCCGGCTGGCGTCGCCCAAGGGCGCTCACGGGCGCCGAACCCTTAGGTTAAATTGCTCCTCCTCCTCCAGTGTGAGCGGTGTAACCGTTGGATCTCTGCTTAGTTGAGGGCGGTAAATATGAGATAATAATTATAAATGACTAAATCAGCAGATAAGTATCTGAATACTCCTCAGATACTTGGTCGGTTCCCTGAGCGGAGGGCTGGATGTGGGAGGCTGTTTACACCCCTGGGTAGCTAAAAGCTGAAAGGACCAGTGCTTAATATATGCCAGTTACGTCATGTTTGGTTGCCTCACTCACTCCTCACTATTCAAGTATCGCAAAATCTGATACCTCGGCGCGACAAACAGGGCATTTAGATAACTTTGCTAGCACCTCATCAACCCAGCGGGAGCACATGATGACATGGCGGCAGGGCTGCAAGTACACGTTTCGCTCCCTGTCCAAACACACAACACACAGCTCATCATCATCACCCTCCCCTGCGGGTTGCTGCTGCATCAGATGCTTCTCTGCATCCTTGCCCCCACCCTCTGACACCTGATCAGCTACCAGCTGCTCTTCTCTGCTCTTCTTTGCTCCTCCCCTTCTTCATCCCCTTCTGCCTCTGCTTCTTCTCCTTCTTGGCTTTAGCCTTGGCCTCCTTCATAGCTTTCTCCCCCTCCTCCTCTTCCAACAGTTCCTGTGGAGAAAGTGTGTGTGGACAAGTAGCATCACTTCATTCCTCCGTATGTAAGAGTGTGCGTGTGCATCTCACATCAGCGCTATTCTGTGCCTTACTAGAGTAATGATTTGCTGGTGATACCATCAGGATCTGAGCCAGACGAAGGCGTACATCATGTTAGGCCTTCCAGATAGTTGGAGCACTTCATCCAGATCCAGATTCACAACTCCATCGCAAACACTAACACCATTATTGTTGTCACCATTACCACTCTCGCCAGCATTGTTGTCATCACCACCACCACCACTAGCGTTGTAACCATCACCATGACCATTTATATGCCCTCCCCCACCACCCTCATTCCCACCCCCACCCAAACCATGCCATCAAAATACCATCATCTATCACCTGCATAAGCCTGTCTGAGTCCACAGGCTCCGCAGCTGAGGTGGTGGCCAAGGGACATTCAAGCAAGGATGTTGAACTGCCCTCATGTGAAGTCTGTCCGTTCACACGCTTACTGTTGGATACGCAATTCCGGCAAGAGCACTCGTCACACGACTGGAATCTCGGACTTCACAGGTGAGGGGACTTCCTAGGGGAATCTCGGACTTCCTAGGGGTTAACCTAGTCCGATGTCTTGTCAGAGTCCCGCTCTGTCACCTTAGATAGACGCGCTGATGGGTTGCGAGTGCTGGGCGGTGCTGGGTCGCGAGTTCGCATCGTACTCGATCGTACTGGACATCGTACGGGGGGTTATCACGGTCGATTGGTCGTTTTTACGGTCCGTTCGCCCGCCCTAAATCTCTAACCGCACGACAGCGCAAAGGTGACTCGGAAAGGTTCGAGGTGCAGTGCTTCCGCAAGATCCCCAAATTTACCTCTCGGGGACGTTGTATATCACACAAGGCAGCTCGCACGTTTTCAAAAATTCAATTTCCTACCTGGCTGTCTGGAAGGTGTCTCCACTCTGTTCTCGCGCCTCCACACCCCTTGCACCCTTACAAATCAGCAACTCCTAACGCATCGAAGAACCACGCATATCGGCCAGTGCTCTCGCATACAGCTAAAACCCGCTCGCTCTGCCCACTCTATACCTGCGACAATTCCTGGGACTCGGTCATGCTACGATCGAACGAGGTGACACCTACTAAATCAGGCCGCTCCAATGAGACGTGGGTTCGTGCGCAGGTGTCGGATGCAAAGTCGCATCCCGGCTCGGCAGGAGCGCAGCAAGCTCACTCTCCTGCTCAACCCACTCTGGCTCCTCCCCAAGAGGTGGGGTCGATCTCCCAAGGGAAAGCCAACGTGGGTAGCAACCCATCCAACCAGAACGATGTGGCAAGCCCTTCGCCTGACCATAGCAGACAGGATCAAAGCCCAAGAGGCCTGGACATGGCTAGCCTACATTCACGGTGGAGTCACTTATCCAGCGATATGAAACGTGGGTGTTGTGTGATGTACTGATCAGGAGTGTTGTAATTACACACGTGCACATACGCATGCACATACACATGCACATGCACATACAAATACAAATACGCAAGCACACATGCACATACATACATGCACACATGCACAAGCATACACATACACACACACATGCACATACACACACACATATGCACATACACACACATGAACACGAACGCACAGACGTACACACACATACACTCATGAACACACACACACACACACACACAAACACGCACACACAGGCCAGAACCCAATCCACTGTGGTAAGTGATAACTGGAGAGCCTCCAGCAAGTTCTGAAAGATGTACACAGACACAGACACAGGCATAGAGAGAGACACAAACACAGACACAGACACAAACATAGACCGAGACGCAAACACAGACACAGGCAGACAAAGTCATAGATGCAAACACAGACACAGGCGCAGACATAGGCATAGACGCAAACACAGTCACAGACGCAAACATAGACATAGATGCATACACAGACACAGGCAGACCTAGACATAGACGCAAACACAGACACGGGCAGACATTGACATAGGCGCAAACACAGACACGGGTAGACATAGACATAGATGCAAACACAGACACAGACGCAGACATAGGCAAAGACGCAAACACAGACACAGACGCAGACATAGACATAGACGCAAACACAGACACAGACGCAGGCACAGACATAGATGCAAACACAGGCACAGACGCAGACATAGACATAGATGCAAGCACAGACACAGACGCAGACACAGGCATAGATGCATACACAGACACAGGCAGACATAGACATAGACGCAAACACAGACACAGGCAGACATAGTCATAGATGCAAACACAGACACAGACGCAGAAATAGACATAGATGCAAGCACAGACACAGACGCAGACACAGGCATAGATGCAAACACAGACACAGACGCAGACACAGGCATATGCTAGTACCGAGTCATTGTGAAAGGTGATAACTGGAGAGCCTGTAGCTGTACGAGAGAGCTGTTTTTCTTGAGTATGGTAATGAGGCATGCAGCACTTCCTAAGTGGCTGACTAAGTAGCTGACTGGGTAGCTGACTAATTACCTGACTGCGTCAGCACAGACATGCAAGTACACACTGCCAACCTCACCAAAGGCGCATTCAACTCCCAAAGCACATCTGACCTTCTCATGAGGCATGTAGGACTGACTAAGCACCTTACTAAGTAGCTGACTGACTGAGTAGCTGACTAAGTAGCTGACTAAGTCGGTACATACATGCAAGTACACACTGCCAACCTCATCGAGCGTGCATATTCTGTCGCAGTCAACTAGCAAAGCACATCTGACCTTCTCATGAGGCATGTAGCACTGACTAAGTAGCTAACGAAGTAGCTGGCTGAGTAGCTGACTGAGTCGGTACATACATGCAAGTACACACAGCCAACCTCACCGAGCACACATCTTCTGTCGCAGTCAACTCCCAAAACGCATCGGACCTTCTCATGAGGCATGCGTCACTGACTAAGTAGCTAACAAAGCAGCTGACTGAGTAGCTGACTAAGTAGCTGACTGGCTGAGTAGCTGACTGAGTCGGTACATACATGCGAGGACACACAGCCAAGCTCATCAAGCACACATCTTTTGTCGCAGTCAACTCCCGAAACGCATCGGACCTTCTCATGAGGCATGCAGCGCAGAGCTCGCAAGTGGAGGAGCTGGCAGAGTACTTGTTTGCGTAAGTACATTACTGGCATTGGTGTTTGGGAGGTGGGGTGGTGGTCAGAGCAGGCTTAGAAAAGAGACATTGACAGCCCGTCAGTGTTCCGCAAGGTGTGGGGTGGTGTTTAGTGGGGTGGGGTGGGGTGGTGTTTGGTGGGGTGGGGTGGGGTTGGTCAGAGCAGATTTGGAAAAGAGACATTGACAGCCCGTCAGTGTTCCGCAAGGTGTGGGGTGGGGGCCCGGGGTGGGGTGAGGAGCTGGCGGAGTACTTGTTTGCGTAAGTACACTTCTATTTGTTTCCTCTTTTTCTCTTTTTTATTTGTGGAGCTCATAAGTCCCCCTTGACTCTGCCAAGCCGCGGGCGCATTTAGAGTCCAGTTGGATTGTGGTGGATCCAGGCGAAGCGCGGAGTCCCGGGGGATTCGGGGGGCAGCGCGTTGCACTGGGGTCAATTATAATTGGGTACATACAATACTATACTGGGATATATTAGTGTTTATACTACCCATGTTTACTCCGCTCGCAGGCGCTGAGCAACCTGAAAGCGGATATAATGAAAGACCATGTAATCAATGCACCCTACCCAGTAACCATACACCAAAAGACGCACACACACTCAAGCCCAGTGATATAATGTCCCACACCCACTGACCCACTGACCCACCACCACCTCATCCACCCACTGGACCACCACCACCACCACCCACTACCTACCTCAATCCATTACCCACCCACTACCCACCACCATCACCCACCAATCGACATCACAAATCAGCCCTCATTATCCCAGTACCAACTTTTTTTTTTTTTTTTTTTTTTTTGTGGTTTTTTTGTTTGTTTTTGTGTTGGTTTTTGTAATAGTGTGAGGTGTAAGGGGTGTTTTTGTTGGTTTTTTTTGGAGTTGTTTGTGAATGAATGGTGTAGATGGGGTTTGAATTGTGAGAGTAAATTGGCAGGAAAGAATTGTGATTGGGTGGAGGTTGTGTTTTGGTTTGTTAGCAGCCCACGGGGGGCAGGGGTGGGATAGAGGGAGGGAAGTGAATAAGTGGAGAGAAAAGGGATAGGGAGGAAAACGGAGGTGGAAATAGGGAGAATGGGTAGTGAGGAGAGATGGAGGGGAAAGGTAGATGGAGGAGGGGAGAGGAGGGAGGTGATGAAAGAGAACGGACAAGGAGGGGCAAGGACGAGGGGGTGGATGGGGTAAGGAGGAAAGAGGCTGGAGGACCCCCGGTGAAAAGTTGGAAATCGTGACACCACCCGAGGGGGAGGGGAGGAGGGTAGAAGGGGGGAAAGGAGAAGATTAGAGGAGAGAGGGGAAGGGGAGGAAGGGGAGAGGACCCAACAGAGGGAAGAGGAGAAGGGCCTGCAATACGAAAACCACACAGGGAAGGGGAAATGCATGGGAATTAGGGGGGAGAATAAGGGGGGCGTGGGTAAAGGGAAAGAGGTAGCCCCCGCCGATAGAAGGGGAAGAGGGCAGCAATAGAAAAAAGGGGGGGGAGGGAAGGAGGTAGGTAAGGGGGGCCCGCATTTAGGAGTAGGGGGGGGGGTGTGTGTAGAAAGGGATGGTGCAGATGGTGGGCGGTTCAGGGAGGAAATGGGGGGTGCATGCGGAGACCGAAATGGGGGGGAGTGAGAAGAAAAGGCCTCTCTGAGTGGGAAGGGGTGTCAGGGAGCGCATTAGGTGCGAATTAGAACGTCCATATTTCAACCCCGATGGGCATCCCAGACTTACCCATACATACCGCAGGGGTCCGGCACAGGCGGGGGCTGACACGACTCCGCCGCACCCCCAACGACCCCCTCACGCCGGCCCCCGCCGTGCTGGGGGCCTTTCCGGAGGTCCCTCCGCCGCCCCCCAAAACCCCCGACCCCCTGCACTACCACTGAGACCCCCTCCCCTACCACGCCCCCCAGAACCGCCACGATCCATAGAGACCCTACCATGAAGAGATTTTCTTTGCCAGTTACTCGGGATTCCCGGGAGGGCAAGAAGAGGCGGAGGCTCAGTTTCCATCTAGTGATAAACGGTTTGCGCATGGTCATGTGAACAAGTCCTAGGCAGGTCCCAACCATTACCACCCCCCGATCCCCCACTACCCACCAACACTATCACTACCCTTTAACACACCCGCGACCACCCACTGCCCACATCCTCCTTTGGGCGAGTAACTTGGGAATTCACGAGGATTGTCAAGAACGGCTGGAGGCTCAGGTACCAGTCTAGTGAGGAACGGTTTGCGCATGTTCAAGTGAACAAGTCCTAGGCAGAGTCGTGAGCGACGCGGAAAATTTGCGGAGAGTGTCGACTTTCGGAACGGCAGGTGGCAGCAGAATGGAGCGGACCAAAGCCAGTTAGTTACGAAACAGTTGGCTGACATGTCAGGTTTCGTCTCGGGGGTCGGTCGCACAGACAGACAACGGGGTGAATCTGGGGGCTACCGCCCAACAGGAGGGGGGGCTCTGCCAAAAAGATACCAGCATGACACACACACACACAGAAGCACACACTAACCAGTCTAGTGAGGAACGGTTTGTGCATGTAATGGTAACGCCTGGTAGGTTTTGGTATTCAGGGAGCCCCGTCTTACGGCAGTAGTGCACGAGCTGCTACGTTACCTGGACAAAGCCTCCATTGCGGTTGACAGTTTTTAAACACTACGTCACTCGTTTGCGCATGTTCAAGTGAAAAAGACACCAGCATGCCCCCCCACCCACCCACCCCGTCCACACACATACACACACACACACACACAACAAACACAACAGGTACACAAACACACACACTACCAAATTACCCAACCCCACACCTCATTACAACACCACATCCCACGACATACATGACACACACACACATACATGACACACACACACATACATGACACACACCCACACCCACATGACACACACACACATACATGACACACCCACACCCACACCTACATGACACACACACACATACATGACACACACCCACACCTACATGACACACACACACATACATGACACACGTCCCACACCACACCTAATGACAACACACACATACATACACCTCCCACACCCCCACCTTACATGAACTCACACACATACATGACAGCACACCCCACCCCACCTACATGACACACACAACACATAATTACCCACGTACACCCCCCACCCACACCTCCATGACACACCCACCTCCATAACACCCCCACCCCACCCCCTACATGACCACATGCAAACAACACACATACTTACACACAGCAATACGGTCCCACCCCCTACATTTCCACAACGGCAAACCCCACACCTACATGACACACAAACACAACACATACATTACACATTCACACACACACCAGCACACCACCAAACTGAAGCACACTAAGACCCACATCATTCCACCCCTAGGTCCCTAGCAAAGCCTTTCTGACAATCGCAAACATACAGAACCCCGCATCCACCCCACCCCCCCCCGCTGGTTCCCCAAAAGAAACCCCCCCCCCCCCCACACCCACACACACCACTGAAGCAACACTAAGACCCACCATCACCCCTAGTCCTAGCACGCACTTCTGGACAATCGCACACAACAGAACCCCGGCATCGCCGCCCCCGCACCACCACCCACCACCACGTCCACGCACACACACACTGAAGCACACGAAGACCCCCATCATTCCACCCCGTAGGTCCTATGCAAGCACTTCTACAATCGCAAAACATACAGAACCCCGGCATGCCCCCCCCCCCCCCCCCCCCCCCCCCCCAATTCACACACCCACTGGAAGGCACCTAAGACCCACATCATTCCCCCCTAGGTCCCTAAGCCAAGCCCTTCTGACAATCGCAAACATACATAACCCCGGCATGCCCCCCCCCCCCCCCCCCCCCACACACACACACACGCACACACAACACTGGAAAGCACACTAAACCCACATCATTCCACCCCTAGGTCCCTAGGCAAGCACTTCTGACAATCGCACACATACGAACCCGCATGCCCCCCCCCCCCCCCCCCCCCCCCCCCCCCCCCCACACCACCCACTGAAGCACACTAAACCAAGACCACATCATCCCCCCTAGGTCCTAGGCAAGCACTTCCTGAACAATCGAAACATACAGAACCCCGCATGCCCCCCCCCCCCCCACACCCTCACACCCCCGACACACACAGTCACTGAACACACTAATACCCACACATTCCACCCTAGGTCCCTAGTCAAGCACTTCTGACAATCGCAAACATCCAGAACCCCGGCAATGGCCCCCCCCCCCCCCCCCCTCCCCTCCCGACGGGTTCTAACACATTCGAGTCTGAAGCACACTAGCCCCACATCATCTCGCACCCTAGGTCCCTGGCAAGCACTTCGACATCGCAACATACAACCCCGGGTCAGCCCCCCCCCCCCCCCCCCCTCCCCCCCCACGCACACACACACTGAAAAGCACA
>JACBWV010000394.1:1292056-1314556 GCA_013435795.1 Chlamydomonas sp. ICE-L | reverse complement strand
TTATTTTTCTATGTATTTATGTATTTATTTCATTGTTTACTTATTTATTCATTCATTCCTTCATTCATTATGTATTTATTTATTTGTTTATTTATTTATTTATTTATTTATTTATTTACGATTGGAAGTGGCACCTTGCAGGGGACGATGTGGGTGGAAGGAAAGGCGGGCAGGTAGATTGTGATAAGTGAGACCACTGAGGAGCTGCAACAGCACCGGTATGCTTGTTTATTTACTTTTTTATTTACTTACTTATGTATGTACTAGTTTACTTATTTATTCACTCATTCAATCATTCATTCATTCATTCATTCATTCGAGAGTTCATTTATTTGTTTATTTACGATTGAAAGTGGCATCTTGCAGGGGACGATGTGGGTGGAAGGAAGGGCGCGCAGGTAGATTGTGATGAGTGAGACCACTGAGGAGCTGCAACAGCACCGATATGCTTTTTTATTTACGATTGAAAGTGGCATAACATTTACTTATGTATTTACTTATTTACCTTTTTTTACCACTGAAAGTGACATCTTGTAGGGGACGATGTGGGTGGGAGGTGGTGATTATTTACGATTGAAAGTGGCGTAACATTTACTTATTTGTTTATGTACTTACTTATGTATATATATTATTTATTTATTTATTTATGTACTTACTTATGCGATATGTATTTACTTATTTATTTATGTACTTACTTATGTATATTTTTAGTATGTATTGCATACCCTTTACTTATTTATTTATGTACTTACTTATGTATGTTTATTTATTTACGTACGTACTTATGAGATATGTATTTACTTATTTATTTATGTATTTATTTATTTATTTATTTGTTTGTTTACGATTGAAAGCAGCATCTTGCCGGGGACGATGTGGGTGGGAGGAAGGGCGAGCAGGTGGATTGTGATGGGTGAAACTACTGAGGAGCTGCAACATCACCGGTAAGCCTTTTTATTTTGTATGAAAGGAATTTCACCCCAGGAGGTGGATCCCCCGACACAAACCAGCGGCGCCGAGGATTCAGTTTGAATGGTGTTGCCGCTCCTACAAAATAGTAGGCGCTTGAAAGTTGGTGAACTCAGATCGCTCCATTATCCGGGCGATGGTGCAGCAACAGGGTCGGAGGGGGTTGCTGAAGGCCTTGCAGCAGGCTTTGGGGCAGGCACTTGGTGCGTGTGAAGCCCGGGAGGTGTGTGTGTGTGTCTGTTCATGGGTGACTGGGCGGCTGTACCTGTAAAAAGTGACTGTCTGACACTTGGGATGGAGCGGAACGTGAAGGGGATACATGCAGAAAACTTATTTTTCGTGTACGAAATTGCAGTCGCAGGCTTACTCTGGGGCTTCTCTACCTCGTCGCAAGGTAGACGCAAAGATGCACCAGTGCAAGCAAAAAGGCTGCCCCCCTCAACCTCACGCCTCGGGGGGTTCGGGGGGGGGGGGGGGGCTGCCCCCCTCACGCCTCGAGGGTTCGGGGGGGGGGGAGGGGGGAGCTGCCCCCCTCACGCCTCGGGGGGTCGGGGGGGGGGGGGGGGGGGGGGGGGGCATGTCTGACAAGTTTATCCGGACCCATGCGTCACCATGGAGCGTCGGAATGGCGATGCGTTGCACACAAAACAACCGGTGCAAGTCAAGCGTATGCTGCGATGTAGTGATCCAGTGATATTGTTCGTGTGTGTGTTTGTCAGGCGTGTGCTGCGATGTAGGGATATAGTGATATGATGTGATGATGATATGATTTGTGTGTGTGAGCATGTGTGTTTGTCAAGCGTGTACTGCAATGTAATGGTGTGGTGATGTAGTGATATGATATGATTTGTGTGTGTGTGTCAAGCGTGTGCTGCGATGTAGTGATGTAGTGATATTGTATGATGATGGTATGATTCGTGTGTGTTAGTCAAGCGTGTGCTGCGATGTAATGGTATGGTGATGTAGTGATATGATATGATGATATGATTCGTGTGTGTGTATGTTTGTCAAGCGTGTGCTGCGATGTAGTGATGTAGTGATATTATATGATGATGGTATGATTCGTGTGTGTTCGTCAAGCGTGTGCTGCGATGTAGTGATGTAGTGATATGATATGATGATGGTATGATTCGTGTGTCTTTGTCAAGCGTGTGCTGAGATGTAGTGATTTGGTGATGTAGTGATATGATGTTGTGATGTAGTGATCCAGTGATATGCTTCGTGTGAATGTGAGTGTGTGTGTGTTTGTCAAGCGTGTGCTGCGATGTAATGATGTGGTGATGTAGTGATATGATGTTGTGATGTAGTGATCCAGTGATAAGCTTCGTGTGAATGTGAGTGTGTGTGTGTGTTTGGCAAGCGTGTGCTGCGTTGTAGTGATGTAGTGATATGATATGATGATGTTGTGACGTTTTGATATGCTTTGTTGGAGTGTGTAAGTGTGTGTGTTTGTCAAGCGTGTGCTGCAATGTTGTGATCCAGTGATATACTTCGTGTGTGTGTTTGTCAAGTGTGTGCTGCAATGTAGTGATGTAGTGATTGATGTGATGAATATGTGATATGATGTTGTGATGTAGTGATATGCTTCGTGTGAGTGTTTGTGTTTGTCAAGCATGTGCTGCGATGTCGTAATATTAGGTACCGATATGATATGATGATGATGTTGTGATGTAGTGATATACTTTGTTGGAGTGTGTGAGTGTTTGTGTTTGTCAAGCGTGTGCTGCGATGTCGTGATATTAGGTACCGATATGATATGATGATGATGTTGTGATGTCGTGATATACTTTGTTGGAGTGTGTGAGTGTTTCTGTTTGTCAAGCGTGTGCTGCGATGTCGTGATATTAGGTACCGATATGATATGATGATGATGTTGTGATGTAGTGATATACTTTGTTGGAGTGTGTGAGTCTTTGTGTTTGTCAAGCGTGTGCTGCGATGTCGTGATATTAGGTACCGATATGATATGATGATGATGTTGTGATGTAGTGATATACTTTGTTGGAGTGTGTGAGTGTGTGTGTTTGTCAAGCGTGTGCTGCGATTCAGTGATATGAGGTAGTGATATACTGATATAATATGATGATGATGATGATGATGATGTGATATGATGTTGTGATGTAGTGATATGCTTCGGGTGTGAGGGTGTGTGTTTGTCAAGCGTGTGCTGCGATGTAGTGATGTAGTGATTGATATGATGATGATAATGATGATGTTGTGATGTAGTGATCCAGTGATGTGATCAAAGGAGTGTTGGGATTCATATATTGAGTCAAACAGGCCACATACTGGTGTGCATCTTGACTGCAATTATAATTCTCACGTCTTAGCCCCCCACCCCCCACCCACCCCACACCCACACCATCCCCCCCCACACACACCCCACACAAAGGAGTGCTGGGATCCAGCTATTGAGTCAAACATGCTTGGGTAGGTTAGGGTTGTTTTTCGTTGGATGCGGGGTTGGGTTGTATGTTGGGTTGGGTTGTAGGCTTAAGTCCAAAATCATATGATGCAGTTTGTATGGCATCATACTCGCCTCAGGTCTACATCATATGAAATGCTGGTCCCTAACCTTGTTGCTCTTCATACATCTCTGAACTTGAACTTGGTTACATAGCTTCAGCCAGCAATTTGGCTGCTCGCCGCCTTGGGCAGTGAAAAAAAACAGGCAAATGTAAATGCGAACAAATCACTTTTGCTCTTGATACAACTCAATCCTGGCACTTGATTCTCCCCCTCATCAGGAATCTAGTGTCTGAGCTACAGTCGACTAAAAGCAAGCTCCAGAACCAGATAAAGGGTATGCTGAAAGCTGAACGGGAGGTGACCGACACTTTGAAGATCACTCACCAGGAGATCGACCAACAGCTGCACGAGCTGAGAGAGGACTTGAAGGTGAGATACATGCTACACGATACGATACGCACGGCGATACCCATATTCTACGCGATATGATACGCACGGCGATACCCATGTGCATGTGCTGTACCGACGTCAATATTCGTGTTTGATACCTATTTGCGATACGCACGGCGATACCCATGTGCGATACCCAAGTGCGATACACCCACGGAAAACAGGGAGGAAACTAAGTAAATTATTCTATGTGAAGATCACTCACCAGGAGATCGATCACCAGCTGCACGAGCTGAGAGAGGCCTTGAAGGTGAGATACGTGCACCCACGTCGATATTCGTGTTTGATACCCATGTGCGATATGCACGGCGATACCCATGTGCGATACACCCTCGGAAACCAGGGAGGACACTAAGCGGATTACACAATGTGACAACTCACCAGGAGATCGACCACCAGCTGCACCAGCTGAGAGAGGCCTTGAAGGTGATTTCTTGCTTTTGTTTGGAGCCCCCCCTCCTGGGGGGCGGGTGCCCCCAGATTCACCCCACTGTCTATCCAACGACCGAGACGAAGCCTTACACGTCAGTCAACTGGATCATAAGGTACTGAACTTTAGCCTAGTCAGACTGCCGACATCATATGATGACATGATATCATATGAAATCATATTTCTGTTTCCTAGCGACATCCCATTCAATTGGGATACTTCAGAAACTTGTAATTTATGTCATTTTGTCATTATGTCATTTTGTCATGTCATGTTGTCAAGCAACGCAATAAAAAAAGGTAATGATAACGCCTGGTGGGGTTAAGGGAACCCGTGGTGTTAAGGGAACCCGTCGTACGCGGGTTGGGAGCGGTCTTCTACCTCAGCTGGACAAGCTACCGTCGCGGTTGACAACAACCTGCAACGCCAAGAGCGACCGAAGGGGGAGTCGAACCCCCGACTCTTCATCCTTAGAGTGATTTGGTCTACCACTTGACCATTGCATATCACTGAAAGGGGCTTCAGTCAACTGTATCATAACTGAGTGGCTTCGGTTGGCTCCATCTTTGCCACCTGCCATTCCGTTGCTAACACACTCCTCCAATTTTCCGTGTTGCTTGCGACGCTGCATATGACTTGTATAGTTGTGAAAGGTTTTTCACCCCAGGAGGTGGGTCTCCCGACACAAACCAGCGACTCCGAGGATTCAGTTTGAATGGCGTTGCCACTCCTGCAAAAGAGTAGGCACACTTAGGGGCGGCGGCGCATGTTTAGTTCGTTTCGCCTGTTTGTCTGATGCCAATTGTTCCATTCCGTATTCATAGGGGACGGCAATATTACATCATATGATCGTATGCCTAGGGAGAGGCATAGATCTACATAGAGATAGATCTATATATATCTATATAGAAATATATATAGATATATATTGGCGAAGCTGGATTTTTGAAAATCGGCGCAGGGCAAAATCAAAATCTGGTTTTACGATTATGGCATAGGGCACCATATCATATTGCAGGCGCTTCGACTGGATTTTCCGGTGTCTATCTGATGTAACTGCATATGTTGTAGATATACACAATATATTTATTTGCTATATATAGATCTATATATATATATATTTTTTGGGGCAATCTAGATCTATTTGCCGCCCCCTACATATGCCGGTAGTCTGAATAGGCGAAAGTTAAATTTATATGCAATATTATATGATGCAATTTGTATGATATCACATGATGCAATTTGTATGATATCACATGATGCAATTTGTATGATATCATACTCGCCTTTCGTCAACATCATATGATATGCCGGTCCCTACTTTTTCGTGCAGTCTGAAAAGCAGAAGCGTATGCAAGCTGTGCGAGCAAAGAGGGAGCTGATGCAACAGGTTAGCAAGTTAGAGGAGGCACTGGCGGAAGCAGCACACGCAGATATGGCAGAAGAGTATCCACCCGGAACAGCGGATTCATCAGCCTCCAAGGCCTCTACATCTCAGAGACAGATGCAGGTAGGTGGGCGGGGTGGTGATAGGGAGGAGTGTGGTGGGGGTGGGGAGGAGGGTAGAGGGGGGGGTGGGGGGGGTGGGAGGAGGATGGAGGGCGGGGAGGAGGGTAGAAAGAGGTGGGTAAGGTGGTGATGGGGAGGAGGGTGGTGGGGGTGGGGAGGAAGGTAGAGGGAGCTGATGCAACAGGGTAGCAAGTTAGAGGAGGCACTGGCGGAAGCAGCACAAGCAGATATGGCAGAAGATTATCCATCAGGAACAGCGGATTCATCAGCCTCCAAGGCCTCTACATCTCAGAGACAGATGCAGGTAGGCGGGTGGGTGGGTGGCAGGGGTGTGGGTTGCGGGAGGTGGGTGTGGGTTGGGGGGGAGGGGAGGAAGGGAGGGGGAGCTGATGCAACAGGTTAGCAAGTTAGAGGAGGCACTGGCGGAAGCAGCATAAGCAGATATGGCAGAAGAGTATCCACCAGGAACAGCGGATTCATCAGCCTCCAAGGCCTCTACTTCTCAGAGACAGATGCAGGTAGGCGGGTGGGTGGCAGGGGAGGGGGGGGGGTAGGAGGGTAGAGGGAATGGGGTGGGTGGTGGTGGGGGGGGAATTGGGAGAAGGGTGGAAGGAGCTGGTGCAATAGGTTAGCAAGTTAAAGGATGCAGCACAAGCACATATGGCAGAAGAGTATCCACCTGGAATAGCAGATTCATCAGCCTCCAAGGCCTCTACTTCTCAGAGACAGATGCAGGTAGGCGGGTGGGTGGCAGGAGGCCTGGGGGGGGGGGGTGGGGGGAGGGGGGGGGGGGTCAGAGTGAGGGGACAGGGGGGAGAGGAGGGGGCGGAGATATGGAGAGGGGGGGGGGGGGGGGGCATAGCAGGGGGGTGGGAGGGGGGGGACAGATGCAGGTAGGCTGGTGGTGGCGGGGAGGGTAGAGGGAGGGGGGTGGGGTGATGATGGGGAGGAGGGTGGGTGGGGGGGTGGGTCAGAGGGAGGAGGGGGGTCAGAGGGAGGGATTCGTGGGAGAGGAGGGGGCGGGGGATAGGGAGAGAGGGGGGGGGGGGAGGGAGGAGGGGGTCGGATGGAGGGGACAGGGGGGAAAGGAGGGGTGGGAGACAGGGAAGAGGGGGAGGTGGGGGGGGGCAAAGCGAGGATGGGGTCAGAGGGAGGGGCGGGGGGGGGGGGGGGGGGGGGGGCGGGGCCATAGCAAGGAGGGGGGTCAGAGGGATGGGGCAGGGGCAGAGGGAGGAGGACAGGGGGGGCGGGGAGAGGGGGGGGGGGGGGGGGGGTGGGGGGCATAGTATAGTAGGAGGGGGGGGTCAGAGGAAGGGGGGGGGGGGGGGGGGAAGGGAGGGGGCGGAGATAGGAGAGGGGGGGGGGGGGGGTGGGGGGAGGACAGAGGGAGGACGGTTTTTATCATTTTCCGATGCTGCTCTACTTTGTCTTTTTTTGACCACAGGAAGTGGGACCCCGTACACAAAACAGCAGCAAACCAGGCCTGGCCAGTTTGGTGCCAAGCCAACTGCCCTTGTTTTTCACCCCAGGAAGTGGGACCCCGTACACAAAAAAGCGCCCACCGAGGATTCAGAAAGACAAGCGAAGAAATTCCTTCTCAGTAAGCACCCTTGCCTAAGAAACTAAACTTGAACTTGAACTTGGTTACATAGCTTTAGTCAGCAATTTGGCTGCTCGCCGACTTCGAAACCAAACTTGAACTTGAACTTGGTTACATAGCTTTAGTCAGCAATTTGGCTGCTCGCCAACTTCGAAACCAAACTTGAACTTGAACTTTGTTACATAGCTTCAGTCAGCAATTTGGCTGCTCGCCGATTTCGAAACCAAACTTGAACTTGAACTTGGTTACATAGCTTTAGTCAGCAATTTGGCTGCTCGCCGATTTCGAAACCAAACTTGAACTTGAACTTGGTTGCATAGCTTCCGTCAGCAATTTGGCTGCTCGCCGACTTCGAAACCAAACTTGAACTTGAACTTGGTTACATAGCTTTAGTCAGCTATGTGGCTGCTCGCCGGTTTCGAAACCAAACTTGAACTTGAACTTGGTTGCATAGCTTCAGTCAGCAATTTGGCTGCTCGCCGACTTCAAAACTAAAGAGCTCACGGAACGCTCTCCAGAAGCTTCTCAGGTGGTGGTGTGTGTGTGTGTGTGTGGGGGGGGGGGGGGGGCGTGTTTGTGTGTGTGTTGGGGGTATGATAGGGGTGTGAGTGTGTGTGTGTGTATCTCTCCAGGAGCTCCTCAGGGGGCTCAGACCTATGCAATGCTTACGCGATTTAATCACATTCTTTACATTCTTCACTTTGTGCTGTCTTCACATTTGGACCAAAAGACCGGTAAAATCCAAGAGCCCTTCTTTGGACCAAAAGACCGGTCAAATCCAAGACATTTTGACCAAAAGACCGGTCAAATCCAAGACATTTGGACCCAAAGACCGGTCAAATCCAACAGCCCTTCTTTGGACCAAAAGACCGGTCAAATCCAAGACATTTGGACCAAAAGACCGGTCAAATCAAAGACATTTGGACCAAAAGACTGGTCAAATCCAAGACATTTGGACCCAAAGACCGGTCAAATCCAAGACATTTGGACCAAAAGACCGGTCAAATCCAAGAGCCCTTTTCATAAACTTGTTCTGAATAGTTTCACATTTGTTCACAATTCCTTCAAGAAAGCAGTTAGAAGTATATACTATATCTATGTAATAATACATATATATATATCAAGCAGTTGCCCAACTCTAGGAATACTATACTACTATATCACTAGACAGTCATGGAGCCCACACTTCACACTTTGCGAGATCCATCTCGTTAGTTGCACCGTTGGTCGGCCCCCTAGGGGGCTCAGACCTATGCAATGCTTCCGCGATTTCTTCACATTCTTCAAATGTTCCCATGACAACTTGTCTAATTTTCAAATTTTCCCAAGACAACTGGTCAAATTTCCAAGTGTCAAATTTCCCAAATTCAAAATTCGTCAAATTCTTAAATTTTCTCAAGACAACTGGTCAAATTTTCAAATGTCAAATTTCCCAAATTCAAAATTAATCAAATTTTCAAATTTTCCCAAGACAAGTGGTCGGTTAAGCTGACTGCCGTGATATCTAAGCGTCTCGTGTTCGATTCCCGTCGGGGGCGGATTACCTCGGAGGGCACCTTTTTGCGTACGGATCTCAGGGTTGCGGACTGTGGACGCGGGGTTTTCATTTGTCGTTTCCCTCCTGTCCTGTGGACTCAGTCTAGGGACCTGGAGCATGTCTACGATTTGTCCTTGGAAAAATCGCATCTCCGTGCCTCTCACAGCTCATTGCATCAGCGCATTGTGCTTGACAAGGAAATCCGCTGTTTCGCATTAGTACTTGCAAGTTGCGTAGTAGCAACTGTAGCCTCGGCAGTTGCTGCACCTGCCTCCATGGAACTTCGGGGAGTCAGTGAGCTATGAAGTTCATTAGCCTTACAGGCCACCAAGTTGAATAATAATGCCATGCCATGCTATATTGATTCTTGACCCCCCAATTATTAAATTGTACGCATAAGTAAGCACCTGCGTGTGCATCTTTCACCAAGGAGGCTGCCACTGCTGCTTGACGAACATTACACCACCCCCTGAGCGGACCTCCAGGGGACCCGCTAAAGCATCCTACTATTTATGTATTCATTATTTATTTATTTATTTATTTATTTATTTATCATCCCTCCTACCTCCCACCCCCCTAACCCCAACCCAACCCAGCCTCAAACTGTCCCCCGACCCACCAACCCCCAACCCAACCCTAACTGTCCCCCAACCCCCTAACCCCCTAATCTCCTAACCCCAACCCCGATCCAATTCCCAAATTGTCCCCCCACCCCCAAACCCTCAACCCCAACCCAACCCCTAACTGTCCCCCAACCCGCCAACCCCAAAACCAGTATCACCCGCCACAATTTGGCCTCCCCCTGCTGACCTGTCACATGTTCTCACCTCCCACAATTAGGTCTACACCCAGCACTGACCCAAGACCCAACCCCAAACTGACCTCACCAGCCCGCATTCAGCACTGCGCTCTGTCCCAACCCTCAACCCAACCCCCAACCCCTCAACCCCAAACTGTCACCCAACCCCCAACCCCCCCAACCCCAAACTATCTCCCAACCCCCAACCCCAACCCAACCCCAAACTGTCCCCCAACCCCCCAAATCCAAACCTAAACTGTCCCCCAAACCCAAACCCAAACTGACCCCCAAACCCCCAAACCCAACCCCTAAACCCAAACCGACCTCACCAACCCGCAGTCAGCACTACGCTCTGTTGCCCGGAGCGGGACCGCCTCCAATGCCAAGGTCAAGTTGGCCCTAGCTGCCGCTGCACGGTCAGGGGTCCTACCCAGGGCAACTGGACCATACACCGCCTCTACATCCCCCAGCCCTGGAGGCGCCCCCAAGCCCCATCAGCTCCCTAATCAGGCACGCCAGCCCACCTCCACATCCCCCAGCCCTGGAGGCGCCCCCAAGCCCCATCAGCCCCCTAATCAGGCACGCCAGCCCACTTCCACATCCCCCAGCCCTGGCGGTGCCCCCAAGCCCCATCAGCCCCCTAACCAGGCACGCCAGCCCACCTCCAGGAGCTCGGTCACACCCTCTTACAAGGCTTGGGGCACAGCCACCCCGAGAAGTGCAGGCACTCCCCCGACCAGGAGCCCCGGGGCAGCTCGTAGTGGAAATTGGACCTCTCCTGCAAGCCCTGGGGGGGTCAGGAAGCCCAGCCCGTTCTCCCTTCGCCGTCCTAGCTCCCCAGCCACCACCAGACCCACCCTGGCTTCCCCGGCAACCACCAGGGCCACCCCTTCCCCTGCACCATCCATCCGCCATCGTGCCACCACCTCTCCGCTGCACACCGATCACCGCCATGCATCCCCCCCTTCTAATGCGCCCCTCCGTGCCACCACCTCTCCGTCACATACCAATCCCCACCGTGCACCCTCCCCGACTTATGCGCCTCTCCATGCCACCACCTCTCCGTCACATACCGATCACCGCCGTGCACCCTCCCCGTCTTATGTGCCTTTCATTCCCCACCTTCCAACCAGCTCTCCTCAACCTGGCGATAGCCACTCAACAAGCACCACCACTGACTACCATCAAACACCCCTACGTGCAACCTACACCAGCCATCATACAACAGCTCCCCCTGCACCAGAGAGCAGTGGAGATCACAGACAGGAGCTCACTGCAGATCATAGACTGCAGACCACTGCAGGCAATAGGCAGGAGCTCACTGCATCCTACACCAGCCATCATACAACAGCTCCCCCTGCACCAGAGAGCAGTGCAGATCACAGACAGGAGCTCACTGCAGATCATAGACTGCAGACCACTGCAGGCAATAGGCAGGAGCTCACTGCACCTTACATCAGCCATCATACATCAGCTCCCCCTGCACCAGCAGATAGTGCAGATCATAGACAGGAGTTCACTGCACCTGAGTACTCCCCCTCTAGCTCTGCTTTTCACTCGCCTGGAATGCTGCTACCTCCCTCCCCACAGACCAATCCACATGGACACTCCACAACACTCCCGCCCATCCGCGTGCAATCCGTGACAGTAACGCAAGCTGGCGCTCGCACCTCAGGAGGGGCACTTGCTGCTATCCACACACAATTAGCACGCAACCTCTCACAAGCACAGCAAGCCTATGACCTTGCCACACAAGCAGCACAAGACTACACACAAGCAACTCAACTCAGGCAATCAGGTCTAGCAGTACAAGAGGTACAAGACTACACACAATTGACTCAACTCAGGCAATCAGGTAGAGCAGTACAAGAGGTACAAGACTACACACAAGGGACTCAACTCAGGCAAACAGGTGTAGCAGTACAAGAAGTACAAGACTACACACAAGCACAGCAAGCCTACGACCTGGCCACACAAGCCGCACAAGACTACACACAAGCAACTCAACTCGGGCTTTCAGGTCTAGCAGTACAAGAGGTACAAGACTACACACAAGCGACTCAACTCAGGCAATCCGGTCTAGCAGTACAAGAGGTACAAGACTACACACAAGCACATCAAGCCTGCGACCTTTCCACACAGGCGGCACAAGGCTCCGCACGAGCAACTCAACTCGGCCAATCTGGTATAGCAGTACAAGAGGTACAAGACAACACACAAGCACGGCAAGCCTATGACCTTTCCACACAGGCGGCACAAGACTACGCACAAGCGTCTCAACTCGGGCAAACAGGTCTAGCAGTACAAAAGGTACAAGACTACACAGAAACAACTCAACTCAGGCAAACAGGTCCAGCACCACTAGCAGCACAAGATATTGCAGTCCATCACCACAGCCATGCTGAGGCCCACTCCCCTGCTCTGTCCACCCCGACGCATCCATCACTTACCCCATGGGACCACTCCCCGGCTTGAACTTGAACTTGGTTACAGGGTACTTCAAAGCGCGCGCTTTTGCGCGCTGGCGCGCTGCCTTTTTTTAGCCCCACTGCATGTATCGCGCAGTTTTTTCAACCCCCTGTGGGCGAAGCGCGCAGTTTTTGCGCTTTTTGTACTAAAAAGCGCAGACCAATTTGACGTTTGTGCGCTTTAAGCGCTGACCAATTTGGCAAGAAGTAGTACCCTGCTTGGCTACATAGCTTCAGCCAGCAATTTGGCTGCTCGCCGTCTTTGACAGTGAAGTACAATTATTACTAGGAAAATGTAAACGCGAACAAATCACTTTTATATTTTGTATTCTTCATCTGAACGATAACTTGAACTAGTTTACATATATTGCTTCAGCAAGCAATTTGGCTGCTCGCCGTCTTGGGCAGTAAAAAATCATATTACCAAGAATATCCCGTGGAACTGTGGTCAAGGCGATTTTCACGCCCAGACCAGGGAGGTGTGGGGGAGTGGAGGTTGGCGGGTGGTAAGAAGAGGTAAGAACGTGTGGCAATAGGGGGGGGGGGGGGGAGTGTGTGTTTAAGACTGTGTTGGAGGGGGACTCAAACAAACAGGAAAATGTGAATGCGAACAAATCACTTTTCCACCTCATATTCTGAACGATAAAAACAGCAAAAAAACTATCGGTAGCCATACCTACCTGGTATGAAAAAGACCTTGATCCAATCTCTTCATACATTCATGGACTAAGAGAGGAAGCTTCGCTCGACTTCAACTTATGGATTGCACATCAGGTAATGTCGAGGAATCATTTGACTGTCAGGTTGGGAAATCAGGTCCTATGAGAAATCTATACAAAATGGGGGGTAGATTCCGTGAGAAATCTATCTGTGCGTAGAGGAGCAGACAGTCAGCAGACAGGAAGCTGATAGACCACGTTATCAAACCAGACAGAACCAGAAGCCCTGGGCGAGTGGCCTAGTGCTAACATAATATGGTAGTTACATCCGGCGAGCAGCCAAATTGATGGGTAAAGCTATGTTACCAAGTTCAAGTTCAATTTGAATAGTTACATCAGACGTAGAGGCCTCTGTGTGTGCCACGAAAAGTAAGAGGGCATTAAAGAACCCCGAGCAAGATCCAGGAGCATGCTGGTGCTAGCTGGCTTGGCTTTGACAAACCCTTAGATATGAGCCGGATACATCACAGGGTACTTCAAACGGACCCCAGGGGTTGCGTCCTGAGACGCACCCTAATTCGGTAGGTTGCGTCCTGGGATGCAATGCACTCTGCAGGCTGTGTCCGACTATCAACAGAACTCGTAGCCCACGGCAATGGAGTGGTGGTGGGCCAATCAACTGATGGGTGAGACGCAACCAACATCCTGAGCCTGCGTCTGCGACGCAACCAACATCTTGAACCTGCGTCCGGGATGCAACGGACCCTCCCCATGTTGCGTCCTGCGTCGCAGGACGCTGCGTCCTGCACTACCCTGATACATCATACAAAAGTAATGTTAACGCCTGGTGGGGCTTGGTACTAAGCGCGCCCTGTCTAACCGCCGTAGAGAACGGGCTGCTACTTGACCTGGACATTGCTACCATGGCGGTTGACAGCGACCGCTAACAATAAAGCGCACCGGTAGGAATTCGAACTCAGCACCTTCATCACTACCGCGAAATGATTAACCATTGAACCATTCGCCAAACCGGGATCAGGTACATCATATACATTTACCAAATAAAATTTATGTGCCCAACCATTTTAAATGCCTGATTTCAAGACAATCAGACTGCTTAGTCCACATCAATGTCTTCGGCGTCCTCAAGCAGCGTTACAACGTTTTTGAAGTCTTCCAGATCCATGACAAGGGGCACCACCTTGCCGTCATTGTTCTCAACCTACACCACCAATGCGAAAGGGGGAGGGGTTGAGGGGGTGGAGAGGAGACTGGTGGTAGATAAGGTGAAAATGTGGAAGTCTGGAGGTGAACATGAGTGGGTATGCGTTAGTTTTATTTTTTGAAGTGCTCCAGATCCTTGACAAGGGTCACCACCTTGCCGTCATTGTTCTCAACCTACACCACCAATGCGATAGGGAGTGGGGTTGAAAGGGTGTGCGGAGGTGGAGGGGGAGGCTGGTTGTGAATAAGAGGTGAAAATTAGTGGGTAGGCAGTAGGGCTTTTTGTTTGTTTTTTGAAGTGCTCTAAATCCAAGACAAGGAGCACCACCTTGACGTCATTGTTCCCAACCTACACCACCAATGCGGAATGGATTGAAGGGTGTGAGGGGGTGGAGGGGGGGGGGGGGGGCTGGTGGTAGATAGAGGTGAAAACGAGTGGGTATGCACTGGGACTTTCTGTTTGTTTTTTGAAGTGCTCCAGATTCAAGACAAGGGGCACCACCGTGCCGTCATTGTTCTCAACCTACACCACCAATGCTGTCAGGGGGGGCGGTCAGACGCACAAGCGGACAAAGGGGTAACCCTGGGGGCTCCCGCCCCCTTGAAGAGGGGGCTCCGCCAAAAATGTGATGATAAACGTGAAGTGATTTAAAGCTACATCCTTGTTATTTTGAAGTATTCAAATTAATGATGATGATTAAATGAAAATAAGGTGATGATACCCGTAAACTTTAATGATCTATGTAGCACGAAATCAGGGCCTACGTCGGTAAAACGATATGTTGGGGCCCAGTTCATCAGAGCTTGTTTTCGCATTAGCCCCTCCTGAATCGAGGTTGGGCAGGCCTCAGCCAATTTGGCTGCCCCTAGACTGTAACATAGTCTGAGAGTTTACTGTACACATGTACTCAGACCCTGCTCTGTGCTACCTTGTGGGTATTACCTCAGTGAGTGTGTACATATCGTTGTCAACCTACATCACCAACGTGCAAACATTCGTAGAGTAAACAATTTGTATGGATGTATTGGATTGGACACTTTGATCTTAAAGCTTGTGCAGATAGAGGGAAGGGGGAAGGGGGGGGGGGGGGGGGGGGGGGGAGTGAAAGATAGAGAGAGAGGGGAGAGAGAGGAAGGGAGGAAAAGAGGGAGGTAGAGAGTGAGAGTAAGAGTGAGAGAGAAGAGTGAGTGAGTGAGTGAGTGAGTGAGAGAGAGAGAGAGAGAGAGAGAGAGAGAGAGAGAGAGAGAGAGAGAGAACTTAATACTGTTTCCACACAGGTACAAACCAGAGTGCCGCTGCCGTCACAACCTACTGTATGCGTGTATGTATGTATTTATGTATGTATTGTGTATGTATTGTGTATGTATGTTTGCATACGTCCTACTGTGCAAGATTGCTTGACCGATCCCTTAGCCCCGCCCCCCTCACCCCACCCCGCCGGCCGACACCCCCACAGCCAGCTACCCGCAATTAAAGAATGCCATAATTTCAGAGCTCTGTGACATCTCGACATGAACTGTCGCTCGGTAGCCCCCCCCCCCCCCCCCCCCCCCCCCCCACACACACACACACACACACACACACAGTCAGCCACTCACCGGCCACAGTAGCACGCACCTTGAGGGGCTCCATCACATCCTGCCATGCACTGCCACTCAACACCCCACCCCACCCCATCCTTATTTCACACACCAGCCACCCACAGGCCACCACACCACACCACACACAGTCATCCACCCACATGCCCCATCAGAACACACCTTCAGGGGTTCCATCACATCCTGCCATGCGCCATTGCTAAAAAGCTCCGCCACAATCAAATCATCAGACAAGTCAACTTGCAAGATGCGACCGGCCTCATCAGGGGGCAGGTAGTACATCGTGCCATCGGGGCCGCGCAGTAGCTGGAAGCCAGGGCTCTGGATCATGCAGAAAACAGGGGGCAGGGGTCAGATAGGGCTTGCAGATGGAGCCATTCGGGCAGGGATCAGATAGGGTTGTGTAGTAGCTGGATTCAAGGGGGCAGGTAGTACATTGTGCCATCGGGGCCACGCAGTAGCTGGAAGCCAGGGCTCTGGATCATGCAGAAAACAGGGGGTGGGGGTCAGTTAGGCTCGCAAGTAGAGCCATTTGAGCACGGATCAGATAGGGTATACACTGTTGTGTAGCAGCTGGATGCAAGGGGGCAAGTAGGTTCTCTCTCTCTTTCTCTCTCTCTCTCTCTCTCACACACACTCTCTCTTTCACACACACAGGCACATACGGGCACCCAAACAAGCACAAGGTAAAACCAGCATGCCAGTACACACACACTCCCTATTGCTCTTTCTCTCACACACACTCTCTTTCACACACACGAGCACCCAAACAAGCATCCAAGTGCCTTACCAGCATGCCAGTACACATACACTCCCTATTTCTCTCACACACACACATGCACACACAGGACCGCCCAAACAAGCACCCAAGGGTCATACCAGCATGCCAGTACACACACACTCCCTAGTGCTCTCTCTCTCACACACACACTCTCACATGAACACAGGCACACACACACTCTCACAAACACACAGGCACACACACACTCTCACACACAAGCACCCAAGGGTCATACCAGCATGCCAGTACACACACACTCCCTAGTGCTCTCTCTCTCACACACACACTCTCACATGAACACAGGCACACACACACTCTCACAAACACACAGGCACACACACACTCTCACAAGCGAGCACCCAAGGGTCATACCAGCATGCCAGTACACACACACTCCCTAGTGCTCTCTCTCTCTCACACACACACTCTCACATGCACACAGGCACACACACACTCTCACACACGAGCACCCAAGGGTCATACCAGCATGCCAGTACACACACACTCCCTATTGCTCTCTCTCTCACACACACTCTCTCTCGTGCATACAGGCACACACACACTCACACACGCACACAGGCACACACGAGCACCCAAGGGTCATACCTGCATGTCTGGCTTGACCTGCATCCACTGTCCATCACGAGTCTTGAGCGACACGCGGCCAGAGAGCTCACGCTTAAAGCCAACCTGGGGACAATACATCGTCATTGTATATCATGTAAGGTCAGGGGTGGGTGGGGGAGGGCAGGGGCAGGGGGGTGGAGGGGGGGGGGGGGGGGGCAAGTGCAGGGGCACGGAGGCAGGAACAGTGTGTGGGGGGGGAAAGGCAGGGGCAGATGCTCACGCTTGAAGCCAACCTGGGGACAATACATCGTCATTAGATGTCATGTAAGGGCAGGGGCAGGGGGGGGGAAGGGGGGGGAAGTGCAGGGGCACGGAGGCAGGAACAGTGTGTGGGGGGGGGGAGGAAGGCAGAGGCAAAAGCTCACGCTTGAATCTAACCTGGGGACAATAAATCGTCATTAGATGTCATGTTGGGTCAGGGTAGGTGGGGGAGGGCAGGGTTAGGGTCAAGGGGGGGCAGGGGCAGAGGGGGGGGAGGGGGCATGGGCATGGCATGGGCATGGGTGGGTGGGGGAGGGCAGGGTCAGGGGGGGGCAGGGGCAGAGGGGGGGTGGGGGGGTGGGGGGGGGGGCGAGTTGGGGAGGGGCATGGGCATGGGCATGGGTGGGTGGGGTAAGAGCAGGGGCACGGAGGCAAGAGCAGTGGGGGGGGGGAAGGCAGGGGCAGAGGGGGCAGGTCAGGGGGGGCAGGGGCAGGGGGGTAGGTGCAGAGAGGGGCAGGTTGGCACTTGGTAGAAAACATCAGCTGAATCAAGCCATAAAAAGAAAAAAAGTAATACGCCAAGTCAGCGTGATTAAGGAAGCTGTCCAAAGGGGGTCCTCGGACAACACCATCAAAATAGGGCGCGGGGGTGGGGTGGGGTGGGGTGGGGGGGGGGC
The DNA here is from genome assembly GCA_013435795.1 of Chlamydomonas sp. ICE-L. NCBI lineage: Eukaryota > Viridiplantae > Chlorophyta > Chlorophyceae > Chlamydomonadales > Chlamydomonadaceae > Chlamydomonas > Chlamydomonas sp. ICE-L. The sequence continues at coordinate 1,296,557 of JACBWV010000394.1, read as the reverse complement.
TAGGGCGGGCAGTCTGTCCACAAACAGACTGCTGAGCAACTTGTTGATCCTTCTGGCGTGTCCAGCTGTCTTGCTTCACAGTGGCAGCTGAGGTAATTCCGTCCATTAGAGGTTGTTCGATGAGAATGTCGTGGAATGTCAGGATATGGTTCGAAGTATTGGTTCATGAGGTGTATGGGAAAGACATCAGTGGCTCATGCACATCTCTTCGCTCTGCCCCAACTTTTAATTAGGAAGTATTGGTTTTAAGTATTGGTAGAGACAAAATCATGCAATTGCTCCTGCGCAACCGACATCATCTGCTGCCCCTCAGACAGTACAGAATGTGCTTAGGAGTGGTTCAGAAGTACACTACCCATGTCAAGTCGACCCTTCAGACAATACAGAATGTGCTCAGGAGTGGTTACGTAGTACACTACCCATGACAAGTCGACCCTCAGACAGTGAGCAGCCTGAATGCACTCACATGGGACATGGGCGTAGTTGATTTCCCCTTCATCTCTCACCTTCAACCGGGATCCCTCGAGTTCCGAGTTCTTGGGGCTTGCCTTCCTCTCAAGCAGAGCTCTAAAGTCGCGCAGCTCCTTGGTCTCTAGATTCTCGTCGTACATCTGATCCTGTTGCTCCAGTGATGAAGATGCTGAGGGGCCCTGGGCGTAGCTCATATCAGGGGCGCCAGCGGAAAGCACCAAAGTGGCCAGAACGCAAGGCAGCAATGCAAATTTGCCATCAGCATCAGTGGATGCTTGCGGGCGGGCAGAGGCCGCCAGAACTGATGAAGATGAAGGGCGAACAGGACGGGCGATCGCGGAAAATGGTGTCGCTCGGCTCGATGGACGACAGCTGTGAACGGAGTTAGTAAGGCGACCGCGAAGCATGACTGGCATTCTGCAGAATTAGAAAGGATGCGACTAGGAAACTATTTCAGCTAGTAGGAGTCTCAAGTCGCGCACTTAATCTTTCTGCTGACGTTAGTTCGGTTGAGAGCCAGCTGCCGCCAGCTTTATTATTTTTTCTTAGTTCTATTAAATACCTATTCCGAGTCTCCACCTTCTGAAATTCTGATTCCAGAGCACCAGGAACCGAATCAGAAATGTCCTCCCTTCTCTCTACACTTGATTACATACCCGGCCTGTGATGTCATTCTAGATAGGAACTCCGTCTGACCGAACCTCCTACATGCGTGGACCAGGTCATGCAAATTGCTAGGCCATTGCGGGTGCAGGTCAAGGTTACCAAGTTTGAAAACAACGTTCGAGCAAGGCGCTTCATGAGCTTCCAATCTTTGACCGCGCGCCTAGCATTCCGCAGAGCTGCCAGCGACGACGAAATACGTGAGAGTGACCAGTCACAATTGGGTTTGAAACTTGCGCAGCAGACCAAACAGCAACGAGTGGAAGATAGAAGCGATATCCCCCCAAGATCCAGGGATGCAGATGAAGGTGCTGGAGTCAGCCCTGACCCCAAGGATATCCGCAGGGCCCTTTGGCTTGATGATGTGTACTCCCCTGGTACACAGGATCCCACCCCCCTGCCAGCTGACCTGGGGGTAGTCCCCCAGTTCAATGCTGCCTACCTTAGCAGCATCCCCCTGCCGTGCTCACCCCCCCCAGCCCAGCCTCCGGTAGGGAGCCAGGCTGTGCACCGAGCCATGCATGCATGCACGGCTCCTGCTGGCACAAGGCCCATCGTGCAGCTTGACTTGCCTCAGGACATGGACCTGACTTCACCCGTGTCGGTGTCCAGTGGTGATGACTACGAGAGCCCTTGCCAGGAGGTGGTTGGTGGTTGGGCAAGCCCCGACCCCACAAGCCCCAACCCTTCAAGCACTTGCCCTAGCTCCCAAACCCAGCCCAGCCCTAGCTATGAGTATGCAAGCCCTAACACAGAGGTTGCAAGCCGGGGGGTAAGCCCTAGCTATGACTATGCAAGCCCTAACACTGAAGTTGCAAGCCGTGGGGTAAGCCCTAGCTATGACTATGCAAGCCCTAACACAGAGGTCGCAAGCCGTGGGGTAAGCCCTAGCTATGACTATGCAAGCCCTAACACAGAGGTTGCAAGCCGTGGGGTAAGCCCTAGCTATGACTATGCAAGCCCTAACACTGAGGTTGCAAGCCGTGGGGTAAGCCCTGACTCCAACTTAAGAACTAACCCCAAAAATCCCAGCCCTAGACGCAGCCCTACCCCCAGTCCAATCCCAAGCCCCAGCCCCAGCCAAGCTGTTGCACACACCCCAGTAAAAGGGACCAGAAGTGAGGATGAGATGGAGTTGGCTACCTTGGCTAGGAGTGTGGCAAAGCCCAGGGGGCGGGCTGCGCGGCTGTTAGATGATGATAGCCAGGATGGAGACAGTCCGCAAAAGGCAAAGGTGGAGAGCCTAGGGCAGGGTGATCAGGATGCTACCCTAGCCAAGAGTTTGGGTAGGGCACAGGTGGGCAGCCCAGTGCAGGGTGATGAGATTGCTACCCTGGCCATGAGTTTGGGTGGGCTACAGGTGGACAGCCCAGAGGAGAACGATGAGTTTGTCACCCTTGCAAGGAGTGTGGTGAAGCCTAGGAGCCGAGCTGCGGGACGCCTGGTAGATAGCAGTGAGGATGAAGATGATGCTCGTCGGCACGGTGAGACCTCCTCGAAAGATGCTGGGCCTAGGACAGCTGCCGCATACACTGGGTCTGCTGAGGAAGGTGTGACCACCTCAAATAATGATAATCGGCAACAGGCGGGTAGCTTGGGGCATGGTGGGGTGGCAGATGCCATCAGGCAGGTTGCACAGGTGGACAGCCCAGATAAGAACGATGAGGTCGTCAACGTAGCTAGGAGCGTAGTGAAGCCTAGGAGCCGAGCTGCGCGACTCCTGGCAGAAAGCAGTGAGGACGAAGAGGATGGGCAGCCTGATGCAGAGGAAGCTGTCCCTTGGCCATTACTCCTCATGGGGAGGTCAGGTCACCTGAATGCTGACCGGTCACCCACAGGACGGCCTAGGTCAGTGCCCTCAACCCCTGGCCCAGAAGCTCCCACAGCCGGGGGTCTTGAAGACTCTCCTTCCACCACTCCCTCCTCAGTCGAACCGGTTGTCCTGGTGGATACTGCTGAATCCAGTGGGCAGGAATCACCCCCTCCCACCCCGACTGCCAGGAAGCCAGCTGTCCCACGTCGGACCCGCAAGCCCAAGGGAGAGGGGGGGCCTAGCCCCCGGCGGCGGCGACCCAGCACCCAGACTGACACAGGCGTTGGGGCAGCGATCAATGGACTCTCTGGGTTAGGTCTAGCTGATTTGGAAAGTCCAGGTTCGCCAGCCCGAGAGGAGACAGGCACCAGTGCGGGCGTAGGTGTGGGTGGAGGCATGGCTACCCCTGTCCCACCCACCTCCCGCTACGTTCCACGTGTCCGCGACCAGTTGAAAGACCAACCCCACCCGCGGTCAGAGGAGCCTTGCATTGACCTTACTGAGCTAACATCTGCAAGCGACTGCGAAGAGTACGAGGGCTCCGCCGCAGTCGCCGATGGTGAGTTTCGGTGTTGTGTGTGTGTGTGTGGGGGGGGGGGGGGGGGGGGGGGGGGGGGGGGGGGGTGTGGTGGGGGGGTATGTTATGTTTTGTTTTTTTTTTGTTGTTTTTCTGTTTTATGTTTTTTTTTTTTTTTTTTTTTTTTTTTTTTTTTTTTTTTTTTTTGTCGTTGTGTTTTATATTTTTTTTTTTTTTTTTTATTTTTTTTTCTTTTAGTTTTTTTTGTTCTTGCCCCCCCCCAAGGAAGAGGCTTCGACCATCGAACCACCATCTCCTCCTTTTGGACAACCAGGCAATTTTGGGTGAGGGAGTTTTTGCAATCAACTTTACAGTTACAATACAGAGCTGATACAATATCTGAAAGCGAAACAGCAAAGGGTACGGGGCTCCTCCGCCCCGCAGTCGCCGATGTAAGTTTGTGTGTGTGTGGGGTGTGTGGGGGGGGGTAGTGTAAGGAGGGCTCCACGCCATTCACTGGATGGTAGTTTGAGGGTGTGTGTGTTTTGTGTGTGTGATGTGTGTGTTTGTTGTGTACGTGGGCCTCTTCTCCATCCACCGCAGTGTCCTGATGGTCAGTTTGGGTGGGTGGGTAGGGTGGGGGTGGGGCCGGGGTCGGGGGGGGAGGGGGGGGGTGGTGGGTTGTTAGTGGAATGAGGGGCTCCACGAAGTTTCTGATGGGATAGTTGTGGGTGGTGGGTGTGTGGGGGGGGGGGGGGGCGGGGGGGGGGGGGGGGGGGGGGGGTGGCAAGGGGGGGAGAGGGGGGGGGGTGGGGGGGGGGGGGGGGGTGGGGGTGTGCTGTGTTGGTATGTGTAACGGAGGCTACCACCCGCAGTCGCGATGTAAGTTGGGTCAGAGAGACTTGCATTTCGACTTTAAAGAACTTACATATGAACGAGACAGCGAAGAGTACGAGGGTACAAAACAGTCTCAGATGGTAGTTTTGTGTTGTCGTTGCTGTGGTGGTCGTGGTGTGTGTTGAACAGGGGCTCGCGCA
>JACBWV010000394.1:1216324-1287556 GCA_013435795.1 Chlamydomonas sp. ICE-L | reverse complement strand
TACTTTTTTGTTTTCTTTTTCGTTTCCCTTCTCTCCCCCTCCTTCTCGCCTGGGTAGTTTGGTCAGAGGAGCCTTGCATCGACCTTACAGAACTTACATTCTCAAGCGACACGAAAGAGTACGAGAGGCTTCCACCCAGTCTCGATGGTCGTTTTGTGTGTGTGTGTGGTGGTAGTGGTGTAACGAGGGCTCCGCCGCAGTGTCTGATGGTCAGTTTGGGTGGTGGGGTGGGGGGGGGGGGGGGGGTGGGGTTGGTGTCGTGTAACAAGGGCTCTAACCACATTCGCAGATGGTTAAGTGTGGGTGTGTGTGTGTGTGTTTGTGGAGGGAGGGGGTTTCCGTGTAACGGGGGCTCCACCCCAGTTGCCTATGGTTTTTTGTGTGTGGTGTGTGTGGTGTGGTGGTTGGGGGGGGGGGGGGGGGTAGGGCGCCTTAAACTTAAACTTACCGCCAGTCTCTGGTAGTAAGTTTGGTCAGAGGAGCCTTGCATCGACCTTACAGAGCTAACATCTGCAAACGACAGCGAAGATTACGAGGGCTCCATCCCAGTCACTGCTGGTTTGTTTGGGGGGGTGGGGGTTGAGTCGTGTTGGTGTGTGTCTTGTTAGTGTAATGAGGGCTCCACTGCAGTTTCTGGTATTCAGTTTGGGTGGGAGGGGGTGGGGGTGTGTGTGCGTGTTGTTGGTGTAACAAGGGCTCCACCACTGTCGCTGATGACAAGTCTAGGTGGGTGGGTTGGGGGGAGTTGTTAGTGTAACGAGGGCTCCACCACAGTCGCTGGTGGTACGGGGGTGTTAGCCCCCACTTAAGTTAGATCCCCAATACACACACACACATCATAAACTTAATCCCACACACACACACACACACACACACACACACTCACACATCAGAAAGCAAATCACCTCATCACCCCCCCCCCCCCCCCCCCCCCCCCCCCCCCCCCCCCCCCCTCCCCCCAACACACACACACTGACACTCACACACACTCATCATGCAGCAGTGGTCAAGGCTCAGGAGGAGGCAGTGGTAGCAGCGGTGGCAGCACCTAGGAGGCGCAAGGACCGGATTCAGATCCCCAAGACTCCAAAGGTTGTGAAGCCGCTTGTGGGCTCGCCGAAAGCGAAGGATGCGTCAAGCGTGGCACGTACTGCGACTTTAAAGAAGAAGGAAGTGGCTTCCTTCATGAAGGTGGGTGGGTGGGGGTAGGTGAGCTCCTTGGTCGGAGTACGTTGCCGGTTGACCGGATGTATGCACAAATCCGTTTGGTGTGGTTCCTGGTGGGTGGGGTAGGTGGTTGGGGGTGAGGTAGGTGGTGGGGGGGTAGGTGAGTGGGGGTAGGTGGATAAATGTGTAAGGTGGGGTGGGTGTGGGTAGTGGGCCTCCCTGGGCGGGAGTACATTGCGGTATCGGATGTGTGCCAAACCCCGGTTTGTGTGTCCTGGTGGGTGAGTGGGGGTAGGTGGGAGAGGTGGGCTCCCTGGTGGGTGGGTGGGGGTAGGTGGATATGTGTAGGTGGGTGGGTGGGGATAGGTGGGGGTAGGTGGGTGGGTGGGGGTAGGTGGATATGTGTAGGTGGGAGGGTGGGGATAGGTGGGGCTCCCTGGTGGGAGTTCGTTACCGGGTAGCTGCTTGACCGGTTGTGTGCACGAACAGCCAGGGGACCCATTCATTGGTTGGTAGTGATGTCCCTCATTAAACTAACCATACAATTCATGACTATCCTCACTAAAGGAACTAACTAAACATTTATTGACTATCCTTCCTGAAAGAGCTGGAGTGCAATGCTGAGGGCTTTACTCTGAGTGGCCTAACCCAATCCAACATCCAACCCAATATCCAACCCAACTCAACCTCACATCCAACCAAATCCCTCTATGAATGGCCCAACCCAATCCACTAGTGAAAGAGCTGGAGTGCATTGCACTCTGAATGACACAATCCAATCCAACATCCAACCCAATATGCAGTCAACCCAACTCAACCCCACTGCCAAATAAATCCCTCTATGAATGGCCCAACCCAATCCAACATCCAACCCAATATCCAACCCCACGTCCAACCAAATCCCTCTATGAATGGCCCAACCCAATCCACCATCCAACCCAATATCCAACCCCACTGCCAAATAAATCCCTCTATGAATGGCCCAACCCAATCCACCATCCAACCCAATATCCAACCCCACGTCCAACCAAATCCCTCTATGAATGGCCCAACCCAATCCACCGTCCAACCCATTATCCAACCCAACTCAACCCCACGTCCAACCAAATCCCTCTATGAATGGCCCAACCCAATCCAACATCCAACCCAATATCCTACCCAACCCCACTGCAAATAAATCCCTCTACTATAATGGGGCCCAACCCAATCACCATCAACCCAATATCCAACCCCACGTCCAACAAATCCCTGCTATGAATGGCCCAACCCAATCATCCTCCACCCATTATCCAACCCAACTCAACCCCACGTCCAACCAAATCCCTCTATGAATGGCCCAACCCAATCCAACATCCAACCCAATATCCAACCCAACTCAACCCCACAGCCAAATAAATCCCTCTATGAATGACCCAACCCAATCCAACGTCCAACCCACCATTCAACCCAACCCCTCATCCAATGCCACATCCAACCCACCCCAACCCCACATCCAACTAAACTCTACCCCACATCCAACCAAATCCCTCTCTGAATGGCCGAACCTGTCCAACCCACATCCACCACAACCAAAACCCACACCCAACCCAACCCACAACCAACACAACCCACTCCCAACCCAACCCACTCCCAACCCAACCCACTCCCAACCCAACCCACTCCCAACCCAACCCAACCCCACATCCAACCCTAGGACCGCAAGGCTATTGCAGAGAGGCTGTACTCTGAATGGAACAACTCTCTATTTGGCGGCCAGCTGCCATCAGATCTGACCATTCAATGGAACCCGCGTCTCCTGTCCACTGCGGGGCAAGTGCTTGATGATGGATCCAAGGATGCTTTGAAGACCGCGCCCTCTCAGCGCATCCCCACCCGCCTGGAGCTGTCGTGCAAGGTACTTGGGCTGGTACTGGGTTGGGGGGGCGGGGGGGGGGGGAGAAGGTGTGTGTGTGTTGTAGGGGGGGGAGGGGGTAGGTTGCTTGAACTTGGTTGCAGGCTCTAAGGATGCATTGAAGACCGTACCCTCTCAGCGCATCCCCACCCGCCTGGAGCTGTCGTGCAAGGTACTTGAGCTGGGGCTGGGTGGAAGGGGAGGAGCAGGGGCAGGGGGTAGGTTTGATTGGGTGGGGGAGACAGGGGGTAGGTTGCTTGAACTTGGTTGCAGGCTCTAAGGATGCATTGAAGACCGTACCCTCTCAGCGCATCCCCACCCGCCTGGAGCTGTCGTGCAAGGTACTTGAGCTGGGGCTGGGTGGAAGGGAGGAGCAGGCAGGGGGTAGGTTTGATTGGGTGTGGGAACAGAGGGTGGTAGGTTGCTTGAACTTGGTTTCATGCTCCAAGGATGCATTGAGGACCGCACCCTTCTCAGCGCATCCCCACACGCATGAGCATGTCGTGCAAGGTAATTTGAGCTGTGGGCTGGCAGGGTGGGGATGGGAGGGGTAGTGTGAGTGGGTTAGGAGAGGGGTGGAGGGGACATGTGTGAGGGTGAGTGGGTGAAGACAGGGGTGGGGCATGCCCGTGGGGCGGTTTCTTGGGTTGAGGGCCCGGGGTGGTGCGGCCGGGGTTCGTTTACAGTGGGTGCGTGCCCGGGGGTGGGGGGGCCTAGGTCGGTTGCAGTGGGGTGGGGCGCGGGTGGTGTGTCTTGGTTGAGGAGAAAGGGTGGAAGGACATGGGGAGTAACCTTGACTTAGTTGCATGTTCTGGAGGATTTATTAACCGCACCCTCTCACGCATACCCATGCGTCTGAATCTGTCGTGGCATGATACTTGAGCTGGGGCTGGGTGGGGGAGGGGCAGGGGGGAGGTGTGAGTGGGTGGGGGGGACAGGGGGTAGGCAACTTGAACTTGGTTGCATGCCCTGAGGGTGTTTTGAAGGCAGCACCCTCTCAGCGCATACCCATCCGTCTGAAGCTGTCGTGCAAGATACTTGAGCTGGGGCTGGGTGGGGGTGGTGGGTAGTTGTGAGTGGGGGGGGGGGACAGGGGGTGGGCAACTTGAACTTGGTTGCATGCCCTGAGGGTGTTTTGAAGACGGCACCCTCTGAGCGCATTCCCAGCTGCCTGGAGCTGTCGTGCAAGGTACTTGAGCCTAAATTTGGTTCACTGTTTTTTTCGTGCGACGCGTCGTAAATTGAGCAACTTAGTGCGATCCCAGTGCGACGAGCTGCACACCAAATTCCTGCCTTTGAGGCTGCTCGTTTTCGGGTTTCTTCTACCTTTAAAACTAGCGATCGCTATATATAGCGGAAATAAAAATCCCTTGCGCTGGGCAGTGCTGTTCAGGAAACAAAGGCAACTTCTCACAACCTTCCACCTCCCGCGCCAACTCCCCGCAACCAACCTCCTTACACAACCTCCCCCCCCCCCCCCCCCCCCCCCCCCCCCCCCCTCACCCCTCTCACCAACTCCCGCACCAACTCCTGCAACTACTAACTCCTGCCACCACCCCTCGAACACAAAAAAAAACAAAAAAAAAATCCCTCGAACCCCCCCCCCCCCCCTGCCCACCCCTTACACACCTCTCCCTCACCACCTTACCCTGACCACCTCCCGCCCCCCCTCCCTCACCCCCCCCCTCACCCCACCTCCCCTCATCCCTGGTCCCTCTCCCCCTCAAAAAACCCCGCACCACCTCCCTCACCCCTCCTTGAAACCTCCCTTACAACCTCCCTTTCCCCCCCCCCCCCCCGCCACCCCTTACCACCATCCCTCACACACCTCCCTTACAACCCCCTCCCGCGCCCCCCCCTTACCACCTCCCTCACCACCGCCCTTACACCCTCCCCCCCCCCCCCCCACCCCCCCCCCCCCCCCCCCCCCCTCCCCCCATGCCCCCCCTTACCCGACCTCCCTCCCCCACTCCCTCACGACCCCACTTAGTTGCTTCCTTACCCCGTCCCTACACGACCTCCTCACCACACCTCCTCCCCCACTGCCCTTCCCCCCCAAGTTCTTCCCTCCCCCGCTTAGCACGTTCCTCACCTACCTCCCTTCCCCCACGTGGATCCCTCCCCCCAAACCCCCCTCCCTTCCCGCCCCCCAACTTCGCCTCCCCCCCTCCCTCGCCCCCCTGTCGTCTCCCTTCCCACCCGTCCCTCCCCCCCCCATCCCTCCCCCCCCGGCGATTCCCTCCCCTCGCCGCCCCATTCAGCCAGTCCGACCACCCTCTGCTCCCCCCAACCCCTATTGGGAAGTCCCTTCTCGCCCTTCCCTCCCCCCCGTCCCTCCCCCCACCTCCCTTCCTCCCTGCCACGGAAGCTGAAGTCCTCCCCGCGGCCAGCCCCCCTCCCCGGCCCTCCCTAACATCCCAACCACACCCTAGAACTCCCTTCACCACCTCCCTACAAAATCCCTTACCCCTCCCTCACCACAACCTCACAAACCTCCCTCACAAACCTCCCTGGACCACCCTCACACCTACCTTACCACCTCCCTGGACCACCCCTCACACTCCCTCACCAACTCCCGTCACCAAACTCCTCACCACCTCCCTTACCACCTCCCTCACAAAATCCCTCACCCAAAATCCCTAAACCACCTGCCTCACCACCTCCCTCACCACCTCCCTCACCATCTCCCTCACCACCTCCCTTACAACCCCCTCAAACCTCCCTCACAACCTCCTCACACCTCCCTTACCACCCCTTACCACCTCCCTCACCACCTCCCTTGCTACCTCCCTCACCACCTCCCTCACCACCTCCCTCACCACCTCCCTAACCACCTCCCTCACCACCTCCCTTACCACCTCCCTTACCACCTCCCTCACCACCTCCCTTACCACCTCCCTCACCACCTCCCTCACCACCTCCCTGACCACCCCTCACCACCTCCCTCACCAACTCCCTCACCAACTCCCTCACCACCTCCCTTGCTACCTCCCTCACCAACTCCCTCACCAACTCCCTTACCAACTCGCTACCAACCTCCCTAAAAACTACCTTACACTCCACTCAAACCAACTCCCATACCACCTCTTTCCACCTCCCTCACCAACTCCCGTAACATCCCTCACACCTCCCTGACCACCCCATCACACACCTCCATCACACATACATAACTCCCCTTACAACTCCCTACCCCAACCACACCCAACACCACCCCCCCCCGAAAACCCCACCACCCCCCTCACCCACCCCCCCTCCCACCCCCCCACCCCCCGTAACCCCCTCCCACATTTGCATGCCAGGTAACTGGATACTCAGAGCGGCTACGCCACACCTTGTCGCATGAGATGTGTCACGTTGCTGCGTGGTCCATTGACCGCGAGTATTTTCCGCACCACGGACATGCCTTCTGGCGATGGGCTGAGCAGTTCAGGAAAGCAAACCTAGGCGTGGAGATCACACGTTTGCACAGCTTCCAAACCTTTGCGCCTTTCAGGTAAGATGGGGGTGGGTAGGTAGATGTGTGGAGGTGGGTGGGTGTGGGTAGGTGGATGTTCGGGAAAACAAACCTGGGTGTGGAGATCACACGCCTGCACAGCTTCCAAACCTTTGCGCCTTTCAGATAAGATGGGGGTGGGTAGGTAGATGTCGTGGGGTGGGTAGGTGGATGTGAGGAGTTGGGGTGGATGTGGGAAGGTGGGTGGGGGTGGGGAGATGGGTGGGGGTGGATGTGGGTAGGATGGGTGGGGGGATAGGTGGATGTTCATGTTGGGGGGGGTCCCACCCCGCCGCACAAAAAATCTGAACCCCTCCTGTACCAAGACATTCGTGGCATGTCTTTACTTGACTTGTGACTTTCATATACTCGTAAAGTATGTATATATTTCGACCCTCCAGGTGGCACTGCCCCAACCCCTGACCATGAGCCCATTTCACCCTAAACTCGCACACCTGATGGTCGCACAGGGGTCGCACAAAAAAACTGAACCCCTCCTGCACCAAGACATTCGTAGCATGTCTTTACTTGGCTGATGACTTTCATATACTCGTAAAGTATATATATATACATTTCGACCTCCCAGGTGGCACTGCACCAACCCTTGACCAAGAGCCCATTTCACCCTCCACTCGCATACCTAACGGTCGCACAGAAAAACTGAACCCCTCCTGTGCCAAGACGTTCATTGCATGTCTTTTCTGGACTTCCGACAGTCATAAACTCAAAAGTATATACACATTTCGACCTTCTAGGTGGCACTGCACCAACCCCGCTTGTGCCAAGGTCTTCAGTCGCCATCGCAAGACCATCGACGAGGTGTTACACCGCTGTGGTACATGCCAAGGCCATCTGCGCTTCGTAGGCAAAGTTGATCGCTCTGGAGCTGCCACACAGAAAACAGGCAAGAACTTGAACTTGTTTACATGGACACAGCCGGGGGGGAGAATGCGGGGATAGAAGGAGCGAGAGAAAGGCCGGGGTGGGAGGGGGGGGGGTAGAAAGACAGATTTGGGACCGCAGCATGGCCACCTGCGCTTCGTATTCAAAGTTGATCGCTCTGGAGCTGCCACACAGAGAACAGGCAAGAACTTGTTTACATGGACCCAGTCGAGGGGGGGTGGGGTTGGTGGGGCAGAAAGACAGATTTGGGACCGCAACATCGCCACCTGCGCTTCGTAGGCAATTTGATTGCTCTGGATGGGGGGGGAGGGGGAGAGCGTGAGAGGGGGGGGGGAAGGGGGGGGGGGGGGGGCAGGAAGAAAGATTTTGGACCGCATCATTGCCATCTGCGCTTTGTAGGCAAAGTTGATCTCTCCGGAGCTGCCATACAGAGAACAGGCAAGAACTTGAACTTGTTTGCATGGACCCAGCCGATGCACACACACACACAGACCGCAGGCCAGGGCAACCCGTTCTCCATGTATGTGAAGCAACACGCACACACGCACACACTCCTCCATGCACACACACACAACTCCATGCACACACACACACATCCATGCACACACACACACATCCATGCGCACACACACACCTCCATTCACACACTCACACGCACACTAGCCTCCGTGTACACACACACCTCCATGCACGCACACACACCTTCATTCACACACCTCCATGTACACACACACCTCCATGCACGCACACACACCTCCATTCACACACCTCCATGCACGCACACACACCTCCATGCACACACACACCTCCATGCACACACACACACCTCCATTCACACACTCACACGCACACTAGCCTCCGTGTACACACACACCTCCATGCACGCACACACACCTTCATTCAGACACCTCCATGCACGCACACACACCTTCATTCACACACCTCCATGTACACACACACCTCCATTCACACACCTCCATGCACGCACACACTCCTCCATGCGCACACACACAACTCCATGCACACACACACACACACACATGCACACACACACACATACATGCACACACACACCTCCATGCACACACACACAACTCCATGCACACATACATGCAGACACACACCTCCATGCACACACGCACACCTCCATGCACACACACACAACTCCATGCACACACACACACATACATGCACACACACACAACTCCATGCACACATACATGCAGACACACACCTCCATGCACACACACACACCTCCATGCACACACACACAACTCCATGCACACACACACAACTCCATGCACACACATAACTCCATGCACACACACACACCTCCATGCGCACACACACAACTCCATGCGCACACACACACCTCCATTCACACACTCACACGCACACTAGCCTCCGTGTACACACACACCTCCATGCACGCACACACACCTTCATTCACACACCTCCATGTACACATACACCTCCATGCACACACACCTAAATCGCACACACACACACCTCCATTCACACACTCACACGCACACACACCTCCATCCACACACGCACACACACACTACCATGCACACACACACACACACACACACATCCATGCACACACACGCACCGCAGGTCAGGGCAACCCATTCTCCATGTACGTGAAGGAGCACTTTGCCACAACCAAGAAGAGCCACCCTCCAGGCACTCCCCACGGCACTATCATGAAAGCAATATCCACCCAGTGGACTGCTTCCAAGATCGAGGCCCAGAATCTAGCTGGTTCCACTACACCCCTGTCTACCCCCCGGCCGTTGGACCTGGAGGCTACAACACCGAGGAGCAGGTAAGAGCACAGCCAAGAAGAGCCACCCTCCAGGCACTCAAGATCAAGATCGAGGCCTAGAATTTCAAGATGAAGGCCCAGAATCCAGCTGGCTCCACTGCACCCCTTGGCCGTTAGACCTGGAGGCTACAACACCTAGGAGCAGATGAAAGAACAAGCAAGAAGAGCCACTCACCAGGCACTCCCCACGGCACTATCATGAAAGCAATATCCACCCAGTGGATATATATATATATTGGACTGCTTCGAATATCAAGGCCCAGAATCCAGCTGGCTCCACTTCACCCCCTCTGCCGGTAGACCAGGAGGCTACAACACCAAGGAGCAAATAATGATTTGAATTGTTTATGTTCCTGTCAAAGACGGCAAGCAGCCAAATTGGAGCCATGTAACTAAATTCAAGTTGAGGATCAATTAAGATGGCAGAATGTGTTTGCTGTAGCGTGCACTATACCCTTATATTATCTGACCAGTTTGCTCGGCAAGCACCCAGATATTTACTGCATGCTTTGTGTGCAGCCGTGAGAAAAGCCGTATGTTTTTTGCATCGTGACATGGTCTTGCAGCCAAATCTTGGCTACTCGCCGTCTTCCAATTAAAAGTCCCCCCATGCGATATCCACAGAAACCAGGCAGCATGCTCTGCGGGTTGGACAGTTTTAGCTTTGTGTGCAGCCGTGAGCAAAGCCGTATGCGTTTTGCGTACATTCAGATTGGTATGATTGGGAATGTGCCCTGCTGCATAGCGCCAAGAAATAATTGGAACTGTTTACAAGGCGTGAGGTTGAGGGGGCCAGCCCGTTTGCTTTCACTGGGACCAACCACCAATCGCATTGCGCCATATGCTCTGGTTTCTCTGGTGTGTCCGACATACAACACGCTTCTGCGGCCTCTGATATCTGCTATATGTTGGCTTAACACACTGAGTCTCTCTGAACACTCCTAGACTGTATGTGCATGCTGTGACATGCACCCCTTAGACTCTCTGATCAGTTTGCCTGTCAAGCGCCTAGATATTTACCGCATCTTTTTGTGTGTACACGTGAGCAGAGCCGTATGCTTTTTGAATCGCTACTTGGTCTTTCACCCAACTCTTGGCTGCTCGCCGTCTTCCAATTCCAACTTGAACTGGGTTACATATCTTCAGCAAGCAACTTGGCTGCTCGCCGTCTTCGGCAGTAAAAAAAATCCAAGTCCAAGTCCCTTCATGCAATACCCAAGGAAACCAGGGAGCATGCTAAGCGGGTTGGACAGTTTTAACACATGTCCACTTGTCCAGGTCAGAGTATACTTTTTGAACTCACTCAGAGTATAATTGAATTCACTCAGGGTATTTTTGAATTCACTCAGAGTATAATGATTGGGAATGTATCCTGGTGCATAACGGTGACTACTGCTAGCTCCGGCTTACGCAGTGGTGTCTTTAATTTTACGTCCTGTGAGTCACTGCATTACACGGATGTAACAATTTCAATTTCCTGGTACATATCACCAAATGCTGTACTCTCTTTAAATATCAATGTTTTGGTTATCCCGACTGTTACTGTACAAATTGCTTTTCCTGCCTAAGATGCTGATTAGCCAAATTGCTGCCTGAAGCCATGTCATGATGTAACCGAGTTCAATTTCGATATCAAGTTTGGGGTAAAAACATCCTTTCATTGAAAAACGCTTTTCACCCCTTTTGTCAAGTGTCAACCCCTATTGTCCTTACTAGGGTACTCGGCAGTACACAGGTTTGAAATTTTTTAACCTCCTACAAAAGGCAGCCGTCTTACACCCCAAGGGTGTGCATTGTACAAGAGGTAGCTCGTAGCTAGCTGAACATGGGTGTAAGTTTTACTGCAAGCCCTCGCTGGTGTGCATCTTGTAGCAAGGAAGCTCCAATTAAGTAGCTCACCTCTGCTCTTAATTTTGATTTAATTGTTACGTACTGGATGGTCAGCCAGCCCACCTTTGCTCCTGATTTGTATTGCCACATGGTTTTAGAGCAAGCTTGGAAAGACTACTACTTCGTGGACATGTAACAATCAAATGTAACAAGAACACGCAAGCAAATAGACGATTTGACTACTGGATTTCACGTCTCAAGAGTCAGTTCCAGCCATAGACCCAATTGCCAAGTATTTGTTGCCATGTTTTTCTGAGACCCATTTAAAAGGAGATTTACCCATTTGCCAATACTTCTTCTTCCCACTACTTAAAGCACGGACTGTCCGTGAATCAGGTACAACGAAGAAAACCGCCAAGCCTGGAGGCCCAAAGTGACGTGACAGGCCCTAAGTGACGTGACCAAGGCCCAAAGTGATGTGACAGGCACTGCCAGCAAGTAACTTGAAGGCCCCCATCTAAGTTTATCACGTAACAAAAAAATAGAAAAAAGTAGGACCCTGGAGGTAGTGGTGAATGGAAACGTAAATCTTGTGTACCGTTATGTATTCAGAGTCCAGGGGTGGCCAAATAGAATGAAGAGTCTTGCCCAGCCGTGAGAGGAGGGGTTAAATCGAAAAGTAACTGGTGAACTGAACCCCACAGTCCCACACAATCGTTTTATCGACAAGGGCCCTGAGTTATTTAATTCTGGCCTTTGGGCGGGTTTCGCATCTGGAACTAACAGATGTGTGCACGCTATTGCATTACCTTGTCAGTCATTCGAACTGAATCCTCCGTGTCGCTGGTTTGTGTCGGGAGACCCACCTTCTGGGGTGAAAGTCCTTTCACAACTTAAAAAAAAAACGTCTTCAGTTGCGATAGATTATATAGCGATCAGTTCAACTCTGGGCATGAAGACGTGAAGATTTGAAGTGTATGGACGTGTAAACGGTATTTCCTGTTATATCCCCTTGGTCTTATACTGATTTCCCCCAAAAAGGGTCTAAAAATATCGTACGGTATTGATACCGTACGATATATCACGATATATCGTACGGTAATTGAAAATACCGTACGATATTGACAGCCCTAGATATATTATATAGCGATCAGATCAACTCTGGGCATGAAGACGTGAAGATCTAGCTTTTGTAATACTAGACATTGGTTGTACGCCCACCAAGTTCTGAAATAGTCTGACTTATATGTCATCTCTAGAGTAGGCAAAGTACGCGCAAGTCTGAGTCCCATCACGGGCACGTGTCGTCTGCCGCAAGGCGTTGAAGCCAGCGATGGCCCGATGGACAATGCAGTACTGTGCAATACAGATCTCATCTCTTTATCTATTGCACTGCTGCTAGCTATGAGCTATCGCTGTCTTCTACCACTGCAACAAGTTACATCTGCAGTGACGTCTACAGGACATGAAAAGTTTAAATGGGTGGCCAGCTGCAAAATAACTATAATACGCGTGTGGGGAGAGTCATTTTCGCCCTCCTATACCCCCGCATGCTATTTTTGAACATTTTCGGGTTAATGTACATGGATAAATAAAATTAGTGCTGATAAAAAAAGGCTTACTGTCTGCAAGATGGCCTATTTTTTTTTTGAGGATTAGTTGGAAGACCCCTCCCGGAAGTTATGGGCCGGGCTTGTCTTGGGTCAACAATGACCTGTGTAGATGACAACGTAAGGTAATGTAATTACCGGTATACGATTATATAAAACTTGAGTCGTGGACTTGTGGTGCCATCCATGCAGACATACACGACATGAAGTAGGATACCGGTATTCTGCAGACTGTTAGTATATAACCATGTAACAATTCTTCTTCTTAAATGCCCGTGTTGAGCTGGGAAATCGTTCATCTGCATCAATTAACCATCTGCATCAATTAACCATTCGCGGCAATTAACACGTGATTCGTGCGAAGGTACCTCTGTTATTCATGGATGTATACGATATGATTGATTCAGTACATTTTTATCAGAATGCTTAGACTAAGCAACTGATGATAACGAGGACATTTTCCTGGTAACTGTTTCTACTGCGGAAGACGGTGAGCAGCCAAATTGCTGAGTGGAGCCATGTAACCAAGTTCAAGTTGACCTGGACAAGACGTTAAACTGTATACCGGTATTATGCTTGGTATTCTCCCTGACCTCGAAGAAACAAGAAGGTGCGGGGTTCGAATCCCTACGGGTGCGCTTCAGTGTCCGAGGTCGCTGTAAACCGCCATAGTAGCTTTGTCAAGGCAAAGTAGCAGCCATTTCTCTACCGTCGGAAGATGGGGCTCCCTTAAAACCACGCCCCACCATGCATTATCATTACTGCCTGGTTTTTCTGTGGGTATCGCACGGGGGGGGAGGGGGGGGGGGGGGCTTGGAATTGGATGACGGTGAGCAGCCCAGAGTTGGCTGAATAACAATGCAACAATTCAAATCCAAATTCAAACAAGGAAATCAATGCCCGTGTCCATGGTGTCCCTCCTCTCCTCCAATCCAATGATCTAGCAACCAGAGGTTGGCTGACATGAGCGCCATACCAATGAAGAGTGCGGCAACAGCAGCATTGCGGCCAGCATGCTCTATAGAGAGGGGCAACAACTCGTGGATGGCAAGGAATGCCATAATGCCTCCCACAGCTGTGGAACAGGGGGAGAGGGGCAGGGGCAGGGTTTCTTGTAAGGAAAGGTGTCCTTTCACAGGTGTGGCACAGGGGTGTGTTTGGTGTGTGCGGTGTGTTTGATATGTGTGGTGTGTGTGGTGTGTTTTGTATGATGCGGTGTGGTGTGGTCCTTGTGCGCGGTGGGTGTGTGGGTTTAAGGAAAGGTGTCTTTTTACAGATGTAGGTCATTTTCATAGGTGTAAGTCTGTTCATAGGTTTCTTTTCGAAGGTGTCTTTTCGGGCCACAATAGTGCTCCCAGTCGCCTTTGGGGTGCAACAAGCAGCGTTTGGAAAAAAGCAAAGCAACGCAGAGCAGAGCAGAGCAGAGCAGAGCAAAGCAAAGCAAAGCAAAGCAAAGCAAAGCAAAGCAAAGCAAAGAGTCTAACATAGCACCCTGAAAAACAGTTAGGTCCATAATGTAGCACACGTGCACTTGCAGCATAATATGCTGTAATATGTTGCAGCATTTACATGTAATGTTTGTTTATATGCTGTAATATGTTGCAGCATAATATATGTAATGTAGCACTTGTGCACTTGTGCTATAAATAGCAGCTTCAAAAAGGCTGGATAGGGGGCAAGCTCGCTTTCAGACCAGGGTATTACTAAGCGCGCGCAGCAGCGCGGCACCGTGCTGCCTTTTTGAGCCCCTCTGCGCGTTTCGCACAGTTTTTTCAACCCCCTGTGAGCGCAGCGCGCAGTTTTTGCTCTTTTTGCACTAAAAAACGCTGACCAATTTGACGTTTGTGCGCTTTAAGCGCTGACAAATTTGGCAAGAAGTAGTACCCTGGTTCAGACACACTAGCTAGCTCTAGGTTTGGCCCAAGGGTGGGTGAAAGGAGCTGTCTAGAAGCTGCTACGCAAAGCCCCAAAATGAGACAGTGGCCAGGCTACAGGCAAGAAAGGGCAAATGCCAAGTGCTCCTTACAAACAGGGAACGGCAACTAATATAAGTGTTTGAAAAACTAATATTAACTAGTCTGATTATAGTGTCACAATAATATTAGTTTTCAAATAAATTCGAAATTCTTGTGAGACGGCTCATCCGACTAATATTATATAATATAATCTTATATTATTTACTCACTAATATTATATAACATAGCCGACCCCTACTTACAAAGCAGTATGAGCTTCAAGTGCTCATGTATGTTAGATAATTTGTTATTTATTTATTTATGTTAGTTAGTTAGTTAGTTAGTTAGTTAGTTGATTGGTTGGTTAGTTAATTAGTTTCGTTTGTTTGATTGTTAGTTTGCTAGTTTGCTTGTTCTATGCGTGTGGGACCTGACAACCGACAGCTAGGACACTTGCAAGCAGCTTCTCCATTAAGCTTTTTGACATGTCTGTTGGAAAGAGCAACCCAAGGAATACAACTAACAAGTTTACACACACATCCACCCCCCCATGCCCACACACACACCCCCCCCCCCCCCCCCCCCCACACGCACACCCACCTGCAAGCAGCTTCTCCACCAGACTTTTGGACATGTCTGTTGGGAAGAGTAGCCCAAGGAACACCACTGCCAAGGGCCCTGCAAGACCGCTGACAAATGGGTTCACCCCCCCACACCCACCTGCAAGTTCACACACACACATCCAACCCCACCCACCTGCCAGCAGCTTCTCCACCAGGCTCTTGGACATGTCTGTTGGGAAGAGCAACCCAAGGAACACCACTGCCAAGGGCTCTGCAAGACCGCTAACAAAGGCATACTTGAAGCCCTTCCACCGGCTGCCGGTGGCAAAGTACACGGGCAAGGCAACAGCGACTCCTTCAGGGACGTTGTGCAGGGCAATGGCCAGGGCCAAGCTCAAACCGATGGCAGGTGACTTCATGCTGGCTAAGAATACGGCAACCTGCACAGATCGGGTGGCAGGTAAGGGCCTGGCGTTGGTGGGTTGGAGAGATGGTAGGTTCAAAGTGTCTTGGGGCTGGTGGTGGTTTAGGGCCTGGCGTTGGTGGGTTGGAGAGATGGTAGGTTCAAAAGGTCTTGTAACTGGTGGTGGGTAAGGCCCTGTTGTTGGCGGGTTGGACAGATAGCGGGTTCATATGGCCTGGGCCAAGCTCAAGTCGATGGCGGGTGACTTCATGCTAGCCAAGAATACGGCAACCTGCACAGATCGGGTGGCGGGTAAGGCCCTGTTGTTGGCGGCTTTGAGAGATGGCAGGCTCATATGGCCAGGGCCAAGCTTAAGCCGATGGCAGGCTAATAACACAGCAACCTGAACGCACCAAGGGCTGGAGCGTTAGATAGTTGATATTCCTGTCACTCACGAATAATCATGCTATTCATTGCAATGGCCAGGGCCAAGCTCAAACCGATGGCAGGTGACTTCATGCTGGCCAAGAATACAGCAACCTGCACGCACCAAGGGCTGGAGCGTTAGATATTTGACCTTTGAGATTCCTGTCACTCACGAATAGTAATGCTATTCATGGCAATGGCCAGGGCCAAGCTCAAGCCGATTGCGGGTGACTTCATGCTGGCCAAGAATGCGGCAACCTGCACAGATCGGGTGGCAGGTAAGGGCCTGGCATTGGAGGGCTGGACAGGTGGCGGGCTCATATGGCCAGGGCCGAGCTCAAGTTGATGGCGGGTGACTTCATGCTGGCCAAGAATATGGCAACCTGCACACACCAAGGGCTGGAGCGTTAGATATTTGATACTCCTGTCACTCACGAATAATCAGGCTATTCATTGCAATGGCCAGGGCCAAGCTCAAACCGATGGCAGGTGACTTCATGCTGGCCAAGAATACAGCAACCTGCACGCACCAAGGGCTGGAGTGTTTACATATTTGATGATTCTACCACTCATGGATATTCAAAGGCGGCGGTGGTGGTGATGGTGGTGGTGCACGTTGTGCAGAGCAATGGCCAGGGCCAAGCTTAAGCCGACGGCAGGTACCTTCATACTTGACCAAAAACACATCAACCTGCGCGTACAAAGTGGTGGAGCCTTAGATATTTGATACTTGATATTCCTGTCACTCACAAATAATCATGCTATTCAAGGCAATGGCCAAGGCAAAGAAACACAGCAACCTGCGCGTACCAAGTGCTGGAGCCTTGGATAATTGATATTTCTGCCACTCACCAAAATCCAGTCAAAACTCAATCATAGACAACGTATCGATCACCCCTGGATCACCCATACTCATATTTCACACCAAAATTATTTCATAAAAACGTATCGATCACCCATATTCATATTTCAAAGCAAAATTATACCATAAATAATTTTAATTGTAAATAATTCAAATTGTGGCATATGCCTAAACGTTAGGAGACCTCAGTGACAAAAATATATTTTGATGACAACGTTTTTCCGGTGCCCCACTGCACTCCAAATGTGCCTGCAGCTTGACAGAGCCAAGGGGGACTTCTGAAAAATATGTCCCAAAATAAACATTTTTTGTTTAAATAGGGATGCCCTCAACTGGTTTCTTAGACTGGCTCGGCTCATGGTCATGCCCACGCGCAGACTGGTTTCTAAGTCCACCCTCCCCCTGTCGGGGAAGTTGGAGTGGTGGACTTAGAAACCAATTAGGGGGCGACTTGGAGTTCGCCACTCCTCCCAACTGGTTTCTAAGTCTGGCCAGTCCACCACTCCCCCCCTCGGGGAAGTTGGAGTGGTGCACTTCGAAAACAGTTGGGGGGAGACATGGAGTCTACCACTCCCCCCCTCGGGGAAGTTGGAGTGGTGGACTTCGAAAACAGTTGGGGGGAGACATGGAGTCTACCACTCCCCCCCTCGGGGAAGTTGGAGTGGTGGACTTCGAAAACAGTTGGGGGGAGACTTGGAGTCCGCCACTCCCCCCAACTGGTTTCTTAGACTGGCCAGTCCCCCACTCCCCCCCTCAGGTAAGTTGTGCAGGGCAATGTTGATGGCAGTGATGATGTGGGGTTTGGTTTGGTTTGCCTGAATAGCTAGTCTTGGCAGCTGCCTAGAAGCTGCTGGTCGTAGCTGAAAAGAAAGCTATGACTCACCCCCTTGGTGAGCAGCCCAGAGTTTGCTGAAAAAACATGTAACAATTCAAATTCAAATTCAAATCCAACCCTACCCAGTCCACCACTCACCCCCTCGGTGAGCAGCCCAGAGTTGGCTGAAAAAACACGTAACAATTCAAATTCAAATTCAAATCCAACCCTACCCAGTCCACCACTCACCCCCTTGGTGAGCAGCCCAGAGTTGGCTGAAAAACAGGCAACAATTCAAATTCAAATTCAAATCCAACCCTACCCAGTCCACCACTCACCCCCTCAGGTAAGTTGTGCAGGGCGATGCCGATGGAAGTGATGAGGTGGGGGTTGGTTTGGTTTGTCTGAGGAGCTGCCTAGAAGCTGTTGCTTGTAGTTGAAAAGAAAAGCCATGACTCACCCCTTTGGGAAAGTTGTGCAGGGCGATGCCGATGGCAGTGATGAGGTGGGGGTTGGTTTGGTTTGTCTGAGGAGCTGCCTAGAAGCTGTTGCTTGTAGTTGAAAAGAAAAGCCATGACTCACCCCCTCGGAAAGTTGTGCAGGGCGATTCTGATGGCAGTGATGATGTGGGGGTTGGTTTGGTTTGCTTGAATAGCTAGTTTTGGCAGCTGCCTAGAAGCTGCTGCTCGTAGCTGAAAAAAAAGCTATGACTCACCCCCTTGGTGAGCAGCCCAGAGTTTGCTGAGAAAACACATAACAATTCAAATTCAAATCCAACCCTACCCAGTCCACCACTCACCCCCTTGGGGAAGTTGTGCAGAGCAATGCCAATGGAAGTGATGAGATGGGGGTTGGTTTCGTTTGTCTGACTAGCTAGTCAGAGGAGCTGCCTAGAACCTGTTGGCCGTAGCTGAAAATAAAAGCTATGAAAAAGAAAGCTGTAAAAACTATGAAAAAGCTACGAAAAAGAAAGCTATGAAAGCTTTGAAAAAGAAAGCTATAAAAATTATGAAAAGGCTACAAAAAAGCTACGAAAAAAGCTATGAAAGCTACAAAAAGCTACGAAAAAGAAAGCTGTGAAAGCTATGAAAAAGATAGATATGAACAGAAAAACTCACCCTCTCGGGAAAGTTGTGCAGGGCTATGCCGATGGCAGTCATGAGATGGGGTTTGGTTTGGTTTGGTTTGTCTAAATAATTACTTAGAGAAGCTGCATAGAACCTGCTGCTCGAAGCTGAAAAGAAAAGCTATTACCCCCCCCCCCCCCCCCCCCCCCCCCCCTTCAAGTACCCCCCGACCGATGACCCACCCCCAACCAACAACTCACCCCCTCAGGAAAGTTGTGCAGGGCAATGCCTATGGCGGTGATGAGACCGCTCATGAGGACCCTTTTCTTAGCCTCTCTCTTCTGCTCCCGATCAGCCTTGGTTAGGGGCTTTACAACGGGCTCTTCTTCTGTATCTGAGTCTTTGGCTTTGCCTGACCTGCATGGGCCAGTGGGTTGGGTTGGGTTGAGTTGGGTTGGGTTGGGGTTTGGGGGGCTAGGCCCACCCACGATATCAGGTCCTTTTCAGTAACTGGGTCCTTGGCTTTGCCTGACCTGCATGGGCCAGTGGGTTGGGTTGAGTTGGGTTGGGTTGGGGGTGGGTCGTTGGTTGTGGGGTTGGGTGTGCAAATTGGGTTTGGGGTAGGGTGGGTTTGGGGTTGGGGGGGTGGGTTGGGGGTGGGGGCTGGGCCTACCCACGATATCAGGTTGTCTTCCGTGTCCGAGTCCTTGGCTTTGCCTGACCTTCATGGACCAGTGAGTTGGGTTGGGTTGGATCGTTGGTTGTGGGGTTGGGTGTGCGGGTTGGGGGTGGGGTAGGGGTTGGGTGGGTGGGTGGGGGATGGGGGGGGGTCCACTTTGATATCAGGTTCAAGCATCGGCTCCACATATTTGAATTGAGTCAACCTACAATCAATAAATCATCTACATAATTAAATCATAGATTAATTCCCTCAACTTACTTCCTACTTCCCTTAAGAAATATACACAAAACAGCCAAAGCTGTTTGCATCACCCCCTCAACTTACTCCCTGCTTCCCTTAAGAAATATACAAAAAAACAGCCGAAACTGTTCCCTTCACACCCTCAGCTAACTTCCTGCTTTTCTTGAGGAAATAAAAAAAAGCACGAGCGACATCAGGGGTGTGGAAACTCGTCCCCATGTCCAACTTTCTTGCGCGCCTCAATTATTTCAATTTAACCGCACACATCGCATCGAATGTATCCCAATGAGCACTTGCTGATTGAATTGTGACAATACGACGCAACTTTCCCCACTGAACATTCAACGGGGGGGTCAGGGGGCAGCGCGTCGCACTGGGGTCCCACAGAGTCGCTCAATTTGTGACGTGTCACACCAAAACAAGTGGGACCACCAGGGTGGAGGATTCAGATGGGGGGATGAAGGCGACAATTAAGGGTTTAGGGTTCAGAGTTCTCTCTGGTTAACGGTGTTACACAATTCTATTGCGGTCCAGCCTCACAGTAAAAACAAAAACATCTTCATTTAGAGCCAAGAAATAATCAGCCAGACAGCCAGAAACCAACTTTAATATATCAAATACAATAAGTTATATAGTTAGGGACTTGCCCTTGCTCTCTCTCTCTCTCTCTCTCTCTCTCTCTCTCTCTCTCTCTCTTCTAGCTTTTCTCAAGAACATATACCAACAACCATCTTAAGCAGACAACTTCACCTCCTGCCTTTTCTCAACTTACTTCCTGCTTTTTTTTAGAGCTGGTGTGGGCTCATCGTCTTCCACCACTATTTTTAACTTTTCAGTCTCTGGGATGAAGGCCACGATTGCATATAATAATGGTGTTGTGGAAATTGTATATAAAAAATAAAAAATAAAACTAGCCGGACACTATTGAGATAGCTGCTTTTATTTAATAAAACATACCAAAAACAGCTTAAGCCAACAGCCTCACCCCCTGTCTTCTCTCAACTTTTTCCTGCTTTTTTTTAGAACTGGCATGGGCTCGTCGTCTTCCACCACCATTTTGGACATGTCGGGCTCTGGGATGAAGGCGACGATTGCAGCGAAAAACAAGACGCCAGAATAGAACCATATATTGGCTTCAAGAAAGCCTAGCTCCTCTTGAGCCGCTGGGTATAGGTCGAACATGGAGATGCTGAGCATCAAGCCTGCAGCCAGTCCCTGGGTAGGGGTGTAGGTGTGGGTGTGGGTGCGGGTGTGGGTGAGGGTGTTGGTGTGGGTGTAGGTGTGGGTGTGGGTGCGGGTGTGGGTGCGGGTGTTGGTGTGGGTGTAGGTGTGGGTGTGGGTGCGGGTGTGGGTGAGGGTGTTGGTGTGGGTGTAGGTGTGGGTGTGGGTGTGGGTGCATGAACCTGGTCAGTAATGGTAATCAAGTCAAGCATGGAGATGCTGAGCATCAAGCCTGCAGCCAGTCCCTGGGTGTGGGTGTGGGTGTGGGTGTGGGTGTAGGTGTGGGCGTGGGTGTGGGTGTAGGTGTGGGTGTAGGTGAGGGTGTGGGTGTGGGTGTGGGTGTGGGTGTAGGTGTGGGTGTGGGCGTGGGTGTGGGTGTAGGTGTGGGTGTGTTTAATACCCCCCCCCCCCCCCCCCCCCCCCCCCCCCCCCCGGAGAAATCATTGGCGACACCCACGCCGTGGGTGACAGGTGTAACCGACAATTATAGACACAGACTGACACACAGAGATAGACACAGACTGACACACAATAATAGACACAGACTGACACACAATGATAGACACAGACTGACACACAATAATAGACACAGACTGACACACAATAATATACACAGCCTGACACACAATAATAGACACAGACTGACACACAGAGATAGACACAGACTGACACACAGAAATAGACACAGACTGACAAATACCGTAGTGTTCCAAAAAGATAACGTTCCGAAAGATTTCACGAAGTTTTTGAGACGAATATAAGCCGAAATATATAATTTCACGTTATACATTTCACGTTTGTTTCCAGAAGAATATAAGCTCACGTTACACATTTCACGTTTGTTTCCAGAAGAATATAAGCTCACGTTACACATTTCACGTTTGAAAGTTTAATAAAAAAAACCATTTCTAAATGTTCCTCCTAAGTACCAGAATCAAAAGGACAACAATGTTGATTGGTTCCTCTCCACATCTAGACACTATTACACTACACTCCTCAATACGGTATAGGGAAATCATCACACTATGTCACTTGTAGTCAGTGTGGAGACATGCATGTCCCTGGGCAGCTAGGTTGACCGGTTCCTCCCCCATACAGACACTAATCCAAAACATACACTCCATCCTTAGTACAGAGTGCACTCATCACAACAACGCTGGAGTCGGTTGGTTGACATGTGTATTGAGTGTTTAGGGGCGGCCTTTAGCTAGAGCCATTAGAGGCAGGTCGTCCTCATCAGAATCGTCATCACAATCACTGCCTTTGGATGGAGCATCTGAGTCATCTGTTGCTGATAGGTCCTCCTCTTCATCCCTCTCGCCCTTGTCCTCATCACTTCCACTCTCTACTCGCCCACCTCGGCCACGCCCACCTCGGCTACGTGGCCGGCCACGCCCGATTTTGATTAGGGGTTGGCTGATTTCGAACAGCTGTGGTTTGCCCGGAGGATAGTCGCGTAACAAAACCCCACAAGGTCCTTTGATTATGGTGGTGTGGAGCTATCAAAGGCGGACTTGTCAAACGACCCTCTGGGGGTCGATCATTGGGCGAGAGCATTAGATCTGGAATGTCGCGAAGTCCCGCGAGCCGGTTTTTAAACCCACAGACACCTGGGCTCGCGTGTAAGCCCTACATTCAGCCTAAGCCCTATTATCGCCGCTGCTACTCGATTCACGATCGTTTCAGTCGGGAATATACGTTACGTTCTAATTTCACGAAGTCAAACGTGAAATTAGAACGTTATTTTTTTGGAACACTACGGTAGAGACAGACACAGACTGACACACAGAGATATACACTGAGACTGAGACAGATAGAGAAGCAGACTGAGACACAGTGACTGAGACAGAGAAGCAGACTGAGACACGAAGACTGAGAGAGATAGAGAAGCAGACTGAGACACGAAGACTGAGAAAGATAGAGAAGCAGACTGAGACACGAAGACTGAGAAAGGTAGAGAAGCAGACTGAGACACGAAGACTGAGAAAGATAGAGAAGCAGACTGAGACACGAAGACTGAGAAAGATAGAGAAGCAGACTGAGACACGAAGACTGAGAAAGATAGAGAAGCAGACTGACACTAAGACTGAGAAAGATAGAGAAGCAGACTGACACTTATACTGAGAAAGATAGAGAAGCAGACTGAGACACTAAGACTGAGAAAGATAGAGAAGCAGACTGAGACACGAAGACTGAGAAAGATAGAGAAGCAGACTGACACTAAGACTGAGAAAGATAGAGAAGCAGACTGACACTAATACTGAGAAAGATAGAGAAGCAGACTGAGACACTAATATTGAGAAAGATAGAGAAGCAGACTGAGACACTAAGACTGAGAAAGATAGAGAAGCAGACTGAGACACAGTGACTGAGACAGAGAAGCAGAATTAGATATTGAGACTGAGCCATAGAAGCAGATTGAGACACTGTTACTGAGACATAAAGAGAAGCAGTCTGAGACACTGAGACTGAAACTGAGGTAGAGGAGCAGCCTGAGACACATAGACTTAGACAAAGATAGAAGCAGACTGAGACACAGAGACTGAGATAGATAGAGAAGCAAACTGAGACAATGAGACTGAGACACAGAAGCAGACTGAGACACGAAGACTGAGACTTAGACAGAGAAGCAGACTGAGACACTAAGACTGAGAAAGATAGAGAAGCAGACTGAGACACAGTGACTGAGACAGAGAAGCAGACTGAGACACTTAGACTAAGAAAGATAGAGAAGCAGACTGAGATACAGAGACTGAGACACAAAGACAGAGGCACAGAGACTGTGACACATACTAACACACACTGACAGAGACACAAAGACAGAGGCACAGAGACAGACACACAGATTGAGTTTAATTGTTTACAGTATATAGTTTATTTTTTAGGGTTCTTGTTTAGGATGTATTGTTTAGGGGTTTTGGTTTAGGGTTGAAGTTTTGGGGGTTTTATGGTATAGTTCATTTTTATTACTGAAGTACTATTATTATTATGATTATTCAGTAATTAATCATATTATTAGTATTGTTATTGTTATTAGTATTAGTATGGTCAGTTTTATTAGTACTGTTGTACACAACCCTTACGCAAACGCACAATTTAGCGCTGCGCGCGGCCGCGTGGGAAAAACACTGGGAAGCACGAAATAGGTGCCCATGCTATTTTCGGACATCCATAAGCCTTGGGATGGGTGGGCGTGGTTTTGGGGTCGGGTGTGTAATGATTTCTGGGTGGGTTTGGTTTAATTTCTTTAATTTCTTGGGGGGGCAATGTAGGTGTGGGAGGGTGTGTGGGCATGGACCGGGTCAGTAATAGTAATTAAGTCAAATATGGAGCTGTTGGGGATCAAGCCTGCAGCCAGGACCTGGGTGTGGGTGTATGTGTGGGTGTATGTGTGGGTGTATGTGTGGGTGTAGGTGTGGGTGTGGGTGTGAGTGGGTGGGTGAGCATGAACCTGGTCAGTAATGGTGATCAAGTTGAATATGGAGATACTGAGCATCAAGCCTGCAGCCAGGCCCTGGGTGTGGGTATAGGTGTGGGTGCATGTGCGTGTGGGTGTATGTGTGAGTGTATGTGTGGGTGTGGGTGAGCATAAACCTGGTCAATAATTTTATAGTCAAATGTGGAGATGATAAGCATCTGCCCATCTGTCACCCTTAGAGAAACGACAACATTCTGAGGGCGCCAATATTAGGAGGGGGGGGTGGAGTAGGGGGGGGGGGGGGGGGGGGGGGGGGGGGGGGGGGGGGGGGGGGGGGGGGGGGGGGGGGGGGGGCATTATGGTCTGAAGTAGGCCTTAGTTGGTTAGAAGTCAGAACCTTGGTATGCTTCACATTTTGAGTGCCCATTTTACTCGCATAAAGCTCTGAATTGCCCCCCTCCCCTTTAGAGGTTGATGATTTTGGACCCCTCCCCCCCCAGATTGGACGGGACACGGGGGCGAGAAAAGTAGATGACGAGGCCGTAGTACCTGTAAGAAGCCCAGTCTCGAGAACTCCATCTTGGGATGCAGGACGACGAGGAGCGCTCCAAGAGCAGTTCCCGCAGCGCCCATGCTTGTCAGAAGCAACGCGGAGACCACTTTCTCATCCATTTCAAACATGGCGTTTAGATCCCAGGCGTCGAGCTTATAATTCGGTTACGAAAACGGGGTAAAACGCGCTACTAGCATACGTGGCTGGGTGCGCGCATGCGATCTAAGAAATGTACGGAATGCTAAACTCTGGAAGCGAGCATCAGCTGATCGCAGCGAATCGCTCAACTCGGATTTCGGACAAAGTCATCGGGGGGCCTGAGCCACGCCACGCCACGCCACGCCACGCCACGCCACGCCACGCCAATCTGTGTCGGTTCATGGTTACGCATGTTCCGACTTGGACCTCACAAGACCTCGCAAGGGACCCTGGACCTCACATGCGTGATTTGATGCTAAGATTTGAAATTGAGGTCTGAATCCTCGGTGCCGCTTGTTTGTGTAGGAAGCCCCACCTCCTGGGGTGAAATACCTTTCACAACTTTTAAAAAATGTGTTTTCCGCCAGCAGATGGTGTGCAGCTTGAAGGCTGATATAGCGATATACTATGTGCTCAAAACAAACAAGGTGTTACACGACTCTCATTCAATCCTTCATCCGTAGTCTAATCTATTTTGATTATAATCGATTATGTTACCGCCGAAGACAGTGAGCAGCCTTAAATGCTGGGGGCATGTAACTAAGTTCAAGCTGAAGTTATAATATCTCTTGCTAGTTACCGGTATTTGAAGCCCTCCCCCAATGCCAACCAAATATCCCTTCTGAGTGGAAGACTCTTCATAAGGGGGAGGGGGGGGGGGGGGGGGGGGGGGGGGGGGGGGGGGGGGGGGCTGTTATACTCCCTGCTTACCGTGGTTATCGCACAGTGGGAAATGGGAAGTGTTTTAGGGTCCCCAGGTTTAAGCCCATTTATGTTTATTTTTGTATATCTCATATGAAGATGGTTAGATGGATTCATCACATTGGGTGTGGGTAGCAGGTGGGCCCTTTTACAAGTGAGTTAATGATGTGGTGCATAGCCATCCTTTTGCTAGGTGCTCCTTGTATTACCATGCCTCAAATTTGATGTAAATAGCCAACCTAGATATTTACATTCCACACACACCTCTGGGGTGTAACTTTGCACCATGGGCCACATACTTGCAAATATATGCCACATGACACTGCCTAGGCATCCCTATTAAAGCATACCTATGTAACGAGTACTCATGGTGCCTATGATGCCTAGCCAGACCTGCCCCCCCTCATGTAGGTGTAACCTATGCATCCCCCAAGTATGCTTCATGGCTACCTAGACCAAGGTTGCAGCTTGGCCCGATGACTTTGCCATCTGAACGTCGCATACCGGGAATAGATCACCAGCCAGGGGCCGACCGGAATGCCGAGCTCGCTCCACTCCTGTCTGAGAAGACACAACTAGAGTTAGGCCCAAGTACTCTTTCCATGATGCAGTATGTGAGCGGAAATTTGCCGAAAGCGCCGTTAGGGGGGCTTTGGAATTAGAAGATGGTGAGCAGTCCAGAGTTGGCTGATACAACGTGCGATGTAACAATCCAATCCAATCTTCAAAGGAATTGCACTTCCAACTTTAATACACTTTTAATCTTCAGGTTGTCACTCCACTAGTCCACTTATAGCTCTAGCTATATAAAATATAAGTGGCTTTATTCTTAAAGTTCTATTTACCCAATATTTTTTACTTCCGAAGACGGCGAGCAGCCAAATTGCTGGCTGAAGCTATGTAACCAAGTTCAAGTTCAAGTTACCCCATTTTTGATTTTGCCGAAAACTGCGAGCAGCCAAATTGCTGGCCGGTGCTCTGTAACCTAGTCCAAGTTACGATTGTGCATTTATGTATGTTACAGTCCAGGGGTAGGCCAAATAGGCTAAAGGGACTTGCCCTACCGTATAGGAAGGGCTTAAAAAGAAAAAGCACTGATGAACTGACCCCCAAACAATCGTTTAACCGACGGGTGCCCTGAATTCGTGCTACAGTGATAATTTAATTCTACAATAGAATTAAATCATCATCTCAGCTGGGATGATAATTAATTGTGCGATTATTATAGCATTGTTTATAAATTGTATTCAGTATTTACATCCTCCAAAGGAATCAGGATTCATGACAAGCTTCATACTGGAGTTTTTATCCACCAATTCAGGTTCAATGTTCATTTTCTCAAAAATAATTTTTATATCCTCAGCGTATAACGGATATTCTAATATGAAATTCATTTCATCTTCGACTACTCTCGTACCGTCAACCATCATATCACAGCAGCTGCAAAGAATTACAAAAGCGGAGTAAGTAGAATAGCCCTGACGACAAGTTGAAGCACCTGCTCAGTGAAAGTGAAAAAAGTGATTTGTTCGAGTTTACATTTTCCTGGTAATAATTTGCTTAACTGCCGAAGACGGCGAGCAGCCAAATTGCTGGCTGAAGGTATGTAACCAAGTTCAAGTTCAAGAAGAACCTGCTCTACCAACTGTCTAATCCGCTTAGTGTGCTCCCTGGTTTTCCCGAAGGGTACCACACGGGGGGACTTGGAATTGGCGGACAGTCAGCAGCCCAGAGTTGGCTGAAGATCCATGTAACAGCTCAAATTCAAATCCTACCAAGAAATGCTGTGCTTATTAAGTGTAGTGCGTATGAATGGCTGTGTAGTGTGTATGACGTGCCGAGCTTATTAAGTGTTTTAACTTGCGACGGGGGGGGGGGGGGGGGGGGGGGGGGGGGGGGGGGGGGGGGGGCCGCCCCTGTTACCGTTCCCGACAATGGCTGGCTGGCAATAGGCACATTGAAACGTCCCAACAATGACAGGCTGGCAATAGGCAAAATGAAACGTCCGAACAATAAAAAACTGGCAGCAGGCGAACTCATAGAAGTTTTGCGAGTTACGAAAGCGAAGGCAATTGTGCACAGGACAGCCCCTCCTAGTAATCCCTCCACCCCCACCCCACACCCCCCCACCCAAAGGAGCTGCCACCTGATTTGAAAAGAGCCAATTGCACACACGTGTGCAAGCACATGAAAACTTTTCTCACACAACGATGTGTATCTACAGGTAACTGACCCCCTTCGGGGGTGGGGGGTGGGGGGGTCATCATCAGCGTTTTATGTGAAGGTGATGACTGCGATGTTCTCTGGGAGGACCTGGGTGTTTGGGGGGTGGTGGGTGGGTGTTAGGGTGTTTGGGGGGGGGGGTGGGGGGTGGGGGGGGGGTCATCAGCGGCGTTATATGTGAAGGTGATGACCTGCGATGTTCTCTGGGAGGACCTGGGTGTTTGAGGGGTGGTGGGTGGTGGGTGGTGGTGGGTGGTGGTGGGTGGGTGGTGGGTGGTGGTGGGTGGTTTGAAGGGTATGGGGGTGGGGGGGTGGGGGGGTTCAGTCACGCCTGAATCCTGAGCTTGGGGGGGCGGTGGTGGTGGGGGGGTGGTGGGGGTCTGTCACGCCTGATTCCCGAGCTTGGGGTGGTGTGGTGGTGGTGGTGGTGGGGTGGGGCGGGGGGGGGGGGGGGGGGGGGGGGGGGTCAGTCACGCCTTATTCCCAAGCTTGGGGGGGCGCAGGACTACGGTTGCATGTCGCAGGTTTATGCGCAGGTGGCGTGGGACAAAGGCCTGGGTCATCGTCAAACCAGTAGGTATAATAGGCACCGCCAGCAGTACGGGTATCGTATCGAGGTAAGCCCTTATTGGGGGCCGCTGAACACAAGAGGCCGCCAGAGCATTTATTTTCAGCTATGAGCACCAGCTTATAGGTAGGGTACTTCCAAGCGCGCGCTTTTGCGCGCTGGCGTGCTGCCTTTTTGAGCCCCACTGCGCGTTTCGCGCAGTTTTTTGCAACCCCCTGTGGGAGCAGCAAGCAATTTTTGCGCTTTTTGCACCACAAAGCGCAGCTTTATTTTTTGCAAGTGCGCTCAAGCGCTAGCCAATTTGGTCAATGGAAGTACCCTGCTTCTAGGTAGCGCCCCTACCTGGCTATTCAGTCAAACCTGGAGCAGGATAGTGCACCTGGAAGCTGGCGTATTCAGTTTTTGGCGGAGCTCCCTCTTCAAGGGGGCGGGAGCCCCCATGTTTATCTATTTGTCCGTCCGACTGAAAAAAAATCACAACTTGAAGCCCGACACGTCAGCCAACAGTTTCGTAACTAACGCACTTCCGTTGCCACCTGTCGCTCACTCGCGATCACTCTCCACCATTTTTTAGCGTCGCAGGCGACGCTGCATATTCAGTTTTCTTGTACTGGTGAAATGTGTAGGCCTTGTCCAATGTCTGGATCAGGGAGCTGTCTAGAAGCTGATGCTCGTAGCTGAGAAGAAGAGCAATGGAGGCAGCATCCCACCGGTCATTTGCAGCTAGCATTGGTGTCCTCGGGTCTGCAGCTTAGGGTTTAGGGTTTTTATAGCAGCTTCTAGGCAGCTACCTGGGCCGGTTTGAAGGCCAACATCACCAAAACACATCACCTTCTTGGGTAGGATGGATTGTGCCTATAGTTTGTGCAATGCTATCTAGCCCAGCAGCAGCAAACCACATCATCATGGGTAGGTTGGCTTGCGCCTAGCTATCTACCCCAACAGCATCAAACCACATCATCTTCAGCACCAGCATCGTCGTCATCAGGTCTGCAGCTAAGGGCTGTTCTTTTCGGCTTTTTATAGAAGCTTCTAAGCAGCCCCCTGAGCCGATCACTGGGCTGCACCAAACTATTTCAGCAGTTCTGGAAAGAAGATTATGCCAGCTAGAAGGTGCCCGAGGTTGCGCTAAGTTTGGCTGAATAGCCAGACAGGGGAGCTTCCTAGAAGCTGCTGCTCGTAGCTGCAAATAAAAACACTGCTGTAGCTTCAGCAAAGCTTGAGCTCGTGTCATCGTCCTCAGGCGTGTAGCTCCAGCCTAGCTTGTGCCTGGGTTTCAACCCCAGCAGCATCAGACAATATCATCATCTTGGGTAGGTGGCTTGTGCTTGGCTGCTTGCCCTTATAGCATCAAACCACATAATTTAGATGCCTGGCTTGAGCCTATAGCTTGTGCCTATAGCTTGTGCCTAGCTATTTAGCCCAACAGCACCAAACCACATCACCATCTTGGGTATGTGACTTGTGCCTAGCTGTCTAACCTAACAGCACCAAACCACATCATCTTGGATAGGTTAGCTTGTGCCTATAGCTTGTGCCTAGCTATCTACCCCAACAGCATGAAACCACCTCATCAGCTTGGGTAGGTTGGCTTGTGCCTAGCTCTCTGACCTAACAGCATCAAACCACACCATTTGGGTGTGTGGCTTGTACCTAGCTAGCTACCGTAACAGCATCAAACCACCTCATCATCTCAGGAAGGTTGGCTTGTGCCTATAGCGTGTGCCTTGTATAGGCTTGTGCCTATAGCATGTGCCTTGTACCCATCTTGGGTACGTGGCTTGTGCTTAGATATCCACCCCAACAGCATCAAACCGCATCATCATCATGGGTATGTGGCTTGTGCCTATAGCGTGTGCATTGTATCCATCTTGGGTATGTGGCTTGTGCCTAGCTATTTAGCCCAACAGCAACAAACCTTATTATCATCAGCATGTGGCTTTTGCCTTTAGCTTGTGCCTAGCTATCTACCCCAACAGCATCAAACCACCGCATCATCGTGGGTAGGTGGCTTGTGCTTAGCTGTCTAACCAAACAGCATCAAACCACATCATTTATATGCGTGGCTTGTGCCTGTAGCTTGTACCTAGCTATCTGCCCCAACAGCACCAAACCACCTCACCATTTTGGGTAAATGGCTTGTGCCTAGCTCTCTGACCTAACAGCATCAAACCACACCATTTGAGTGTGTGGCTTGTACCTAGCTAGCTACCGTAACAGCATCAAACCACCTCATTGATATGCGTGGCTTGTGCCTGTAGCTTGCGCCTAGCTATCTACCCCAACAGCATGAAACCACCACATCAGCTTGGGTAGGTTGGCTTGTGCCTATAGCGTGTGCCTTGTACCCATCTTGGGTATGAGGCTTGTGCCTAGATATCTACTCCAACAGCATCAAACCGCATCATCTTGTCGAGGGATCTTCAGCCCTAGCCTCCTGGCGGGGTTCCCTGAGCCGTCGTTGGTCTGCGAGTATCATTTTGAAATTAGGGGCCACAATTAACTCAAGCTTGAAAATAATTTAATAGCATAATAATAATAATAATAATAATAATAATAATACAAATTATATAGCTTGAAAATTTATAATAATTATCACTGATTATCATAATTATTTTAAAGCTTGAAATGATGCATTTTGAAATCAGGGGCCACAATTAACTTGAGCTTAAAAATAATTTAATAGCATAATAACAGGGGGGGGGGGGGGGCAGAAAGACAGATTTTGGACCGCATGTTCAATATGGTGTCCGATTCAGATGGGAGTTGGAATTGTGGAAGTTTCATACAATAATACAAATTATATAGCTTGGAAATTTATAATAATTATCATAATTATTTTTTAGCTTAAAATGATGCAGGGGCCGCATATCACTTGAGCTTGAAATGATGCATTTTAAAATTAGGGGCTATATATAATTGAGCTTGACATCATGCGTTTGAAATTAGGGGCCACATACAACTTGAGCTTGAAACCATGCATTTTGAAATTAGGGGCCACATACAACTAGAGCTTGAAACCATGCATTTTGAAATTAGGGGCCACATACAACTTGAGCATGAAATCATGCATTTTGAAATTAGGGGCCGTATATAACTTGGGCTTGGAAATGGGTTGACAGGAGCTCTCAAGAGGGCAGAGATAGTTCAGGAGGTCAAACGAGGCTAAGATTTGGGTGCGTAAAATAAATATATAAATACAGAATTAGTGCACCTGTTCACGCGACGTGAGGATGAGGGGGCCAGCCAGATAGTTCAGGAGGTCAAACGAGGCTAAGATTGGGATGCATAACAAAAACAATCAAACAGACAAATATATCTGAATATATGAATAAATAAAGATTGGGGTGCGTAACAAAAACAATCAAATAGACAAATATATCTGAATATATGAATAAATAAAGATTGGGGTGCGTAACAAAAACAATCAAATAGACAAATATATCTGAATATATGAATAAATAAAGATTGGGGTGCGTAACAAAAACAATCTAATAGACAAATATATCTGAATATATGAATAAATAAAGATTGGGGTGCGTAACAAAAACAATCAAATAGACAAATATATCTGAATATATGAATAAATAAAGATTGGGGTGCGTAACAAAAACAATCAAATAGACAAATATATCTGAATATATGAATAAATAAAGAGTGCACCTTATTACGCGGTGTGAGCATGAGGGGGCCAGCCAGGTTGCTTGCACTGGGGCCAACCACCAAATGGGAGCGTAAAAAAAACTTGCCCAGAGATGGGTTGAGTACTGACAGGCAGCAGGTGCAGCAGGCAGCAATAGGATTGGCTGGATAGCAAGGCAGTATAGCAACTACACCCCCAGCAGCAGATTGCAGACACACGATGCACTTATCGCTCTGCTGCTGCTGCTGCTGCCCAACCCTGAGTGACTGGTTGTGATTGCCAGGCTGCCTTCGTTCCTGGTATTCTCACCCATCGATAACTGCCCCCCCCCCCCCCCCCCCCCCCCCCCCCCCCCCCCACACACACACACCACACCACCACTCACACCTTCAGGAGAAGGATGCATTATTGTTTTAGCATGCTGTATAGATTCGTCCCCCC
The DNA here is from genome assembly GCA_013435795.1 of Chlamydomonas sp. ICE-L. Lineage (NCBI taxonomy): Eukaryota > Viridiplantae > Chlorophyta > Chlorophyceae > Chlamydomonadales > Chlamydomonadaceae > Chlamydomonas > Chlamydomonas sp. ICE-L. Next base: position 1,254,852 of record JACBWV010000394.1, on the reverse strand, counting down.
CCCCCCCCCCCCGCCTCAGGAGAGGGATGCATTATTGCTTTAGCATGCTGTATATATTTGTCCCCCCCCCCCCCCCCCCCCCCCCCCCCTCCCCCCCCCCTCCCCTACCACACAAACCATCAGGAGAAGGATTGATGATTGCTTTAGCCTGTTGTCTAAATTCGTTCTCCCCCCCCCCCCCCCCCCCCCCCCCCCCCCCCCCCCCCCTCCCCCCCCCCTCCCCTACCACACAAACCATCAGGAGAAGGATTGATGATTGCTTTAGCCTGTTGTCTAAATTCGTTCTCCCCCCCCCCCCCCCCCCCCCCCCCCCCCTCAAGAGCGGGATGACTAATTGTTGTAGCGGGTTGTCTAGATGCGAGCCCCGCCCACCCACCCACCCCTACCACACAAACCATCAGGAGAAGGATGGATTATTTCTTAAGCATGTTGTCTAGATTCCCCCCCCCCCCCAAGAACACTTACATCAAATGGGGGTTACATAACGTCTCAAAGTCAGCTTGGCGGTGAACATTGACCCAGTGCTCCCGGTACTGCATGGACAGAGAGGAGACAGAGAGGTCAGATATAATTCAGATATAATTTTGAGATAATTTTTAGAGTTCAGCGAGAATTCAGCGAGAATTCAGAGAGGGGCGAGACAGAAGTCAGAGAGAAGACAGAGAGAACATTGACCCAGTGCTCGCGGGACCGCATGGACAGAGAGAGGTGAGAGAGAAGTCAGGGATAAGTCAGAGAGTATTCAGAGAGGAGTCAGAGAGAACATTGACCCAGTGCTCGCGGTACTGCATGGACAGAGAGGAGTCAGAGAGGTGAGAGGGGAGTCAGAGAGGTGAGAGAGAAGTCAGAGAGGTGAGAGGAAAGTCAGAGAGAATTTAGGTATCATGGATGTACATTTTAGGTATCATGGATGTACATTTTAGGTATCATGGATGTACATTTTAGGTATCATGGATGCACATTTGAGGTATCATGGATGTACATTTGAGGTATCATGGATGTACATTTGAGGTATCATGGATGTACATTTGAGGTATCATGGATGTACATTTGAGGTATCATGGATGTACATTTGAGGTATCATGGATGCACATTTTAGGTATCATGGATGTACATTTTAAGTATCATTAATGTACATTTTAGGTATCATGGATGTACATTTTAGGTATCATGGATGTACATTTTAGGTATCATGGATGTACATTTTAGGTATCATGGATGTACATTTTAGGTATCATGGATGTACATTTTAGGTATCATGGATGTACATTTTAGGTATCATGGATGTACATTTTAGGTGCCATGGATATACATACGAGGTGTATGTATGTTACAGTCCAGGGGGAGGCCAAATAGGCTAAAGGGACTTGCCCAAGCGTGACAGGAAGGGCTAAAAAAAGGCATTGATAAACTGAACCCCAATCCAGCCCCAAAATTGTTTACTGACGAGGGCCCTGAGTTATTGCAACAGTGATTAAACAGCAATACTAAAGGTTTTCCGGCATTGTTTCTTAGATGAGTAAATATTTTTACATTTCTACAACTTGTAAAAAAACGAAAAATCGTTTATCGTCTGTATCGTCTACTGGGCCATTATTATACACCAATAATTAAGAGATGAACTGTGAAACTCACCTGAAGCACTATGTCACTGAGGGGAACCTGTGCTTCCATGACCAATCCTGAGGCCTCTGACAGGCGATTGCCCTTACCCTTGGGTGGGTCAGTGGGGAACCTGTGCAGTGGTAGCAAGTGTTGATGAGCCCCATAAAAAAATAAAAAAATAAATGAAAAAATAAATACATAATACATAAATAGTACGCCTTATTACAAGGTGCGGGGTTGACAGGCGGCTACCCTTACTCTTGGGTGGGTCAGTGGGGAACCTGCGCACGGTGGTAGCAAGTGTTGATGAGCCTATAAATAAATAAATAAATTAAAAAATTAACACATAAATAAATAAATAAATAAATAGTACGCATTATTACAAGGCCTGGGGTTGAGAAGGCCAGCTCTGAGGCTATTGACGAGCCACATAAATAAATGCATAAATAAAAGGAAAGCCTTATTACAGGGGGGCAGCTCTGGGGCTGCTGATGATCCCCATAAACAAACACATGAATCGTACGCCTTCTTACAAGGCCTGGGGTTGAGGGGGGCAGCTCTGGCGCTGCTGCTGATCCCCATAAATCAATAAATAGATAAATAAATAAGTAAAAAGACCAATACGCCTCATTACAAGGTGTTGGGTTGAGAGGGCCAGCTGTGGGGCTGCTGATGAGGTGACACGGGCCTATCGATCATATCCTCTTAACATTATCCTCTTAACATTATTTTTTTCTTTTCGAAAATTTCAACTAAGATCCCTAGTGCTCACTGCCTGGATGGAAACTCTTATTTGTCGTCTACCTTACTTATATTCTCCAAGTCCATACATGGACTCACCCAGACACCCACCTATCCACCAAGACCCACCCATAAAGCCAGACCCACCTACCCACCCATACACCCACTCACACAGACCCACCTACCCACCCATGCACCCAGACCCACCTACCCATCCATACTCTTCTCCTACTTGCTCCATTTTGAAGACGATCGACGGTTGTTTCGCAATGAAGAGCAGTGCATCGTCCCAGGCCATCGAACCTACCCATCCACTACCAACCCACCCATCATGAGGCTCAGGTCATAATTGTATATATATAAATATATTGTACCATACAGCCCTTGAAACACACTGTATATATACTGTACAATACAGCTCTTGTTACAGCCCTTTACACACGATTTACTTCCTCCTGAACAGCAGCTCCGTAGTAACGTAGACCATGTTGATGGGCTCCTTGTTGCCCTTCAACTGGAAGATGCCTGTCCTGTGTGAGGCTCAGGTCATATTTGTATATATATATATATATATATATATATATATTTTGTTTTGTTTTAACGATACAGTTCTTGAAACAGCCCTTTACACACTTGAATTCTTCCTCCTGGAGCTCCGTAGTAACTGGACCATGTTGATGGGCTCCTTGTTGCCCTTCAACTGGAAGATACCCATCCTGTGCGCTGAGGCGTGGGTCATATTTGTATATATATATTTTTTATGACACAGCTCTTGAAACAGCCCTCTACACACACGACTTACTTCCTCTTGGACAGCAGCTCCGTAGTAATGTAGACCATGTTGATGGGCTCCTTGTTGCCCTTGAACTAGAAGATGCCTATCCTGTGCGCTGAGGCGCGGGTCATATTTGTATATATATATTTTTTATGACACAGCTCTTGAAACAGCCCTTTACATACATGACTTACTTCCTCTTGGACAGCAGCTCCGTAGTAACATAGACCATGTTGATGGGCTCCTTGTTGCCCTTGAACTGGAAGATGCCTGTCCTGTGCGCTGAGGCTCGGGTCATGTACGTCTTCTGTCTCAAGGGGAGCGGATCATTCGCCTCATCCACCTCACTCTCATTATCCGAGTCCATGTATTCTGAGACCTCCTTAACGTAGTGCGAGTTGCTCCTATGCCTCTTGGAGGGGGCCTTGTCCAAAGAGGGCTTGAGGGATGGCTTCATGAGCGGGGGCTGTGTTAACGGGAGGGGGGAGCTGGTCAGCACTTGGGTTTAGGTGGTCAGCACTTGGGTTTTGGTGGTCAAGGTTTAGGTGGTTTAGGAAAAGAAGAGCCGACCAGCTTCCCACCGACGATTCCAGCTTTCTGTAGTTCCAGTTGTGTAGCACAAGTTGTGACGCAAGCCTGGTTTCGGGATTATGGACTAGCACAGTAAAAGGCAGAGCGCGAAGAGCGGAGCCCTGGGGGGTTGGGGGCATCGCGTCGCGTTGGGGTCGCACCGAGTTGCTCAATTTGCGACGCGTTGTAAAAACAGCAAGTTTTATGCAGCGTCGCATGCGACAATACAAAATGGCGGAGAGTGTTGGCGACGGAGCGACAGGTGGCAACGGAAGCGAGTTAGTAACGAGGCCGTTGGCTGTCGTGTAAGGCTTGGTCAGACGGTCTGTCGGTCGTACACACAGACAGACAAATGGGTAACCCTGGGGACTCCCGTCTCCTTGAAGGGGGGCCTCCGCCAAAAAAGCTTCCACCCACACCGGGATTGTGGCGTAGCACGGGTAGAGCACGAAGAGTGGAGCCTTGGGGGTGGGGGGGTGGGGGCAACTTCAAACCAAAAATACACCATCCCTCAACTTTGTAGATTTCATAGAGAGGATGAAGAATCAGGTTTTATTTCTTGATTTGGCCCAGTAGAAAAAAAGTGTTGGTCCTCCAAAGTTTGGGGCCGCGGGGGGGGGGGGAGAAGGGGTTGAGGAGAAAATCTGACATTTCCAAAAAATTAGGCACTTTTTTCTAGCCCTCATAATGACATAGGAGTGCAGCTAGGGGCTTCCTGTACTAAATACCAGTCCATAAATGCTATTGGGGGAGAGATCCACCACAAAATATACCCAGGGCAGAGGGGGGGGGGGGGGGGGGGGGGGTCCACCACATGCAGTCTGTGCACCCAGGCCAGCAACTCAGCGAGGACGACATCAATCAATTATCTCTGAAGGTGGCTGAGTTTGAGGGGCTGGTTGCCAAGGAGGTCAATGTCAGAGGGCGTGAGCAGTGTGTGCAAAGGGAGCGAGCTCAAGTGCGGCTTGAGGCATCCCTAGTAGACGCGCCGGCATTGTTCTGGAGAATGGTGGTCAATGACGTCACCAACTAAAACCACATGTTGTAAAGGACGACATTGTGCCCTTCAGCCATACATACATTAGTGATTATTGAAGACACGATTGTTTATGAGTGATTATGAGTGATTATGTTTATGAGTGATTATGTTTATGAGTGATTATGAGTGATTATTGAAGACACAATTGTTTATGAGTGATTATGAGTGATTATGTTTATGAGTGATTATGTTTATGAGTGATTATGAGTGATTATTGACGACACGATTGTTTAATGCCCGATTGAAGGTTGGATTGAAGACCTGGTTATTGAATACCTGATGATTGGGTATTGAAGGCGGGCACATTAGGGGCCAAGTGGCCCTTACCCCCAAGCCCAACCAAACAATGTAACATTGATGATGATGATTTTCTATGCTTCAAACATCCCCAATGGACTCGAGACCAACCTCAATGGATAGGCCTTTAGAAACCCTGTAATTTGAGCATAATTAGACACCATAACACTAAGTGATGGCTGAAATACTAGCTGTACAGTGGGTTCCGGAGCCGGGGGGGGGGGGGGGGGTCTGCTGAAGGGTGCCTCAGCACTTTTTTGGAATGGTGTATTTCACTTTTTTTTTGCCCCCCCCTTGCACGTCCCCCACAAAAAAAGCCGAGTGGCTGCTGCTGGGCTTGGTCCCCGCCGCCGAGTCTGAACTAAAATTTGAATTCGAATTCAAGAGGCCCTGGGCCGAGTTGTGAGTCCCAGCGTCTGCGTCACCCAAGCCCGGTAAAGCTGGCGAATCTGGCGCAGGCCTGATGTCGGAGCCTATCATCGACATGATGTGGTCACTAGGAGCCATGGGCAAACTCACTAAAAAAAACTAAGAAAAACTAAAAAAATCTACCTACCTGGGTCAGCAGGCCCCCCCCTTCGGAGAAGGTGGGGACGTCAGCTGAGTTCCGCTCTCCATTGTTGTCTTGGTCCGTTAGGTTTGCCGCTGAGTGGCTGCTGCTGGGCTTGGTCCCCGCCGCCGAGTCTGAATTCAAATTCAAGAGCCCCTGGGCCGAGTTGTGTGCCCCAGGGTCTGCGTCACCCAAGCTCGGTAAAGCTGGCGAATCTGGCGCAGGCCTGATGTCCGAGCCCACCATCGACCTGATGTAGTCACCAGGAGCCATGGGCAAACTCACACCCATAGCGATCTCTTCCGAATCCCCTTCCCCCTCACCGCCCTGCGGGGAGATCTCTGGGTGGGAATTCAACCCGAAGGATGACTTCTTTCCTGCCGTGGTCTCTGCCTGCTCTCGGGACAGACCAAGCCCGGTGAAAGACACCTGCTTCTGGGGGGGGGGCTTGCTGGGATCGGTCCACTTCCGACGCAGACTAGAGGAGGTAGACACTGCCGAGTTTTCCACCCCGTCCCGACCTGACCCTTCTGCGTCGGCTGCTGAAGCATTGCTCTCTCTTCCCTCTGTAACTGGGTAGAGCTCGGGCGCTTGGCTGCTGGAGGGGTGGTTGGTGTTGGCGGACGTGTCGTCCATGTGCGGGGGTAACGTCCTCCGGAAAGATGCTCCACCTAGGCGATCCCTGTCAGCTCTGGGCCCCCTCAGCATGTCGTACTCCTGTAGGTTGATGGGGGTTGGGTTGGGTTGGGTTGGGTTGGGTTGGGTTGGGTTGGGTTGGGTTGGGTTGGGTTGGGTTGGGAAGGGGACAGCGTGAGGGGGTGGGTGGGTGGGTAGGTTGAGGGTGGGGTGGGGTGGGTGGTGGGGTTGGGGGGGCAGCGTGAGATCTGGGGGTTGGGTAGGTTGAGGATAGGGTGAGGTGGGGCAGCGTGAGGGTGGTGTGGTGTGGGGTGGGTGGGGTGGGTGGGGGGCAGCGTGAGGTGTGTGGGGTGTGTAGGTTGAGGATGGGGTGAGGTGGGGAAGCGTGAGGGTGGGGTGGGGTGGGTGGGGTGGGTGGGGGGCAGCGTGAGGTGTGTGGGGTGGGTAGGTTGAGGGTAGGGTGGGGTGGGGAGGGGGAAGCGTGAGGGAGGGGGTGGGGTGGTGGTGGTGGTGGTGGTGGTGGGGGGGGGGGGGGGGCAGCGTGAGGTGTGTGGGGTGGGTAGGTTGAGGGTGGGGTGGGTGATGGGGGTGGGGGGAAGTGTGAGTGCGGGTGTGGGGGGCAGCGTTTGTGTGTGTGGGGGGGCAGCGTGAGGTGTGTGGGGTGGGTAGGTTGAGGATGGGGTGAGTTGGGGAAGCGTGAGGGTGGGGTGGGGTGGGTGGGGTGGGTGGGGGGCAGCGTGAGGTGTGTGGGGTGGGTAGGTTGATGATGGGGTGAGGTGGGGAAGCGTGAGAATGGGGTAGGGTGGGTGGGGTGGGTGGGGGGCAGCGTGAGATCTGGGGGGTGGGTAGGTTGAGGATGGGGTGAGGTGGGGAAGCGTGAGAGTGTGGTAGGGTGGGTGGGGTGTGTGGTGGGCAGCGTGAGGTGTGTGGGGTGGGTAGGTTGATGATGGGGTGAGGTGGGGAAGCGTGAGGGTGGGGTAGGGTGGGTGGGGTGGGTGGGGGGCAGCGTGAGATCTGGGGGGTGGGTAGGTTGAGGATGGGGTGAGGTGGGGAAGCGTGAGGGTGGGGTAGGGTGGGTGGGGTGGGTGGGGGGCAGCGTGAGGTGTGTGGGGTGGGTAGGTTGAGGATGGGGTGGGGTGGGGAAGCGTGAGGGTGTGGTGGGGTGGGTGGGGTGAGTGGGGGGCAGCGTGAGGTGTGTGGGGTGGGTAGGTTGAGGGTGTGGTGTGGTGTGGTGTGGTGGGGGAAGCGTGAGGGTGGGGTGGGTGGTGGGGTGGGGGAAGCGTGCGTTTGTGTGTGGGGGGCAGCGTTTGTGTGGGGGGGGCGTAGATTGAGTGGAGGGTGTGGGATTACCTGCTGGAATACATGGAGGGCGGCCATGGCAGTGGCTTCCTTGTACATGATCTGCCCAGTATGGGCGCTGGCATCCATGTAGCGTGGAGGGTGATTAGAATGTAGGGTGCAAGCTGGTGGGTGGAGTGGGTGGGTGGAGTGGGTGGGTGCAAGCTGGTGGGTGGGTGGAGGGTGGAGTGGGTGGGTGCAAGGGGGTGGGTGGAGTGTAGGGTGCAAGCTGGTGGGTGGGTGAGGGGTGGGTGGAGTGGGTGGGTGCAAGCTGGTGGGTGGTTCGAGGGTGGAGTGGGTGGGTGCAAGGGGGTGGGTGGAGTGTAGGGTGCAAGCTGGTGGGTGGGTGAGGGGTGGGTAGAGTGGGTTGGGTGCAAGCTGGTGGGTGGTGGGTGGAGGGTGGAGTGGGTGGGTGCAAGGGGGTGGGTGGAGTGTAGGGGGCAAGCTGGTGGGTGGGTGAGGGGTGGGTGGAGTGGGTGGGTGCAAGCTGGTGGGTGGGTGGAGGGTGGAGTGGGTGGGTGCAAGGGGGTGGGTGGAGTGTAGGGTGCAAGCTGGTGGGTGGAGGGTGGGTGGAGGGTGGGTGGAGGGTGGGTGGAGTGGAGGGTGTAGGATTGGTTACCTGTTGAAATACATGGAGGGCGGCCATGGCTGTGGTCTCCTCGCATACGATCTGCCCACCATGTGCGCCGGCATCCATGTAGCGTGCTGACTGGTTGATTGAGGCGCCATGGTAGTCGGCATGGCCCAAGTGGTCGGGCAGGATGGAGCGGGGAGAGCCCTCACAGACTCCCATCTTCATCCTGCAGTGTGTATGTTACATAGGCATATAAATGTATGTATGTATGTATGTATGTATGTATGTAATGTATGTGTTAATGTATGTTTGTATGTGGTGTATGTAATGTTGTGTATGTATGTGTGTAGTATGTGTAAAATGTATGTAGGTAAGTGTAGGCATGTATGTATGTATTATTGTAATGAGGTATTATGTATGTATTGTGTATGTGTGTGTAGTGTGTGTATGTATGTATGTATGTAACGACGTTGTTTGTAAATGTATGTATGTAATGTATGTATGTAGTATGTATGGAGGGTATTATGTATGCATGTAATGTATGTATGTATGCATGTGTGTGTAAATGTATGCATTTGTATGTATGTATGTATGTATGTATGTATGTGTAGGTATGTATGTGTATGTAATGTATGTATGTATGTATGTATGTTATGTATGTTATGTAATGTATGTGTGTGTATGTGTGTATGGATGTATACAGGTATGGGGTGTGTATGTAATGTATGTATGTAGGTATGTATGTATGTATGTTAGGTATGTATGTAATGTATGTGTGTATTTATGTAATGTATGGATGTATGTTATGTATGTATGTGGTGTGTGTGTATGTATGTAATGTATGTATTTATGATGTGTATGTATGTAGGCATGTATGTATGTATGTATGTATGTGGTGTATGTGTGTAGGTATGTATGTATGTTGTATTTGGGTATGTTATGTGTGGTGTATGTGTGGTGTATGGTGGGTATGTAGGTATACAGGTTGTATGTGTGTGTGTATGTATGTAGGTAAGGTATGATGTATGATGTATGTAGGGTAAATGTGTATGTATGTATGTATGTATGTATGTATATATGTATGTATGTATGTAGGTATGTAAATGTAATGTAATGTATGTAAAGGTAAATGGACGTATATGTGTGTGGTATGTGTATGTGTGTTTGTATGTATGCTGTATGTAGGTATGTATGTGTATGTAGGTATGTATGTATGTAGGTATGTATGTAAGTATGTATTAGGTTGTGTGTGTGTTATGTGGGTGTGTATGTAATGTATAAATGTAATGTGTGTGGTAATGTTGTATTATGTATGTTAATGGTATGTAATGTATATATGCATGGTAATGTGTGTGTAGGTATGTATGTATGATATGTAGGTATGTTGTGTGTATGTGGTGTAAAATGTATAAATGTATGTATGTGTGTGTGTATGTATGTATGTATGTATGTTGGTATGTCGGTATGTATGTATGTATGTATGTATATATGTATGTATGTATGTATGTATGTATGTGTGTGTCTGTACATATGTATGAGCGTTTGTATGTAAGTGTGCATGCATGTATGTATGTGTGTGTACGTGATTATGTGTGTATTTGTGTATGTGTTTATATGTGTATGTGTGCATGTATGTATGTTTTGATGTATAATGGGCGGGTTGGGTCATACGTCCCCCCCCCCCCCCCCCCCCCCCAACACACACACACACCCACCCCACCCCCCCCCACACACACAAACACACACACACCCTCTGTCCCCCCACCCACCCCACTGTGTGATCTGTACAATGGGCAGGTTGGATCATGAGCCTCCACTACTAAACTGACCTGGGTCCTCTGAAGATGAGTCTGTTTGTGTGTAGGTGCGTGTATAGGAGGAGGGGTATATGTGTGTGCGTGTGTATCTGTGTATACGAGTTTGTGTGTATGTATAATGGGTGGGTTGGGCCATAAGCCATTTCTAATCAACTGACCTGGGTCCTCTGAAGTTGAGTCTGTTTGTGTGTAGGTGCGTGTATAGGAGGAGGGGTATATGTGTGTGCGTGTGTATCTGTGTATACGAGTATGTGTGTATGTATAATGGGTGGGTTGGGTCATAAGCCATTTCTAATCAACTGACCTGGGTCCTCTGAAGTTGAGTCTGTTTGTGTGTAGGTGCGTGTGTAGGAGGAGGGGTATATGTGTGTGCGTGTATCTGTGTATACGAGTATGTGTGTATGTATAATGGGTGGGTTGGGTCATAAGCCATTTCTAATCAACTGACCTGGGTCCTCTGAAGATGAGTCTGTTTGTGTCGGGACACAACTCCTCTGGCCAGTGCATGAGTGATGAGGCGGGCCACTCGGCATACATCAGAGACTCTTGTACCATGAGGCACCAAGCCAGGGCAAGCTGTGTGAATGTGGGTGGTGGGAGGGGTGGTGTTAGCTGTGTGTGTGTGTTTGTGTGTGTGTTGTGGTGTGTGGGGGGGGGGGGTTAATGAAGGGTATTGGGTGGATGTGAGGGGAGGGGTGGTGGTGGTGGTGGGTGGGGATATATGCATTTATGTGAACTGTGTTTCTTTGTACCATGAGGCACCAAGCCAGGGCAAGCTGAATGTGTGAAGGGGATTGGATGGATAACGGTTAGTGGGTGGGTGGGCTGGGGTGTGTGTGGAGGAGTGGTGTTAGCTGTGTGAGTGAGTGTGTGAGAGTGTGTGTGTGTGTGTGGGGGTGGTGGGGGGGGGGTTATGAAGGGGATTGGATGGATGTGGTTAGGGGTGGGTGGGAGGGGAGGGGTGGTGGTGGTGGTGCGGAGGGGGGGATGGATGTGAACTGTGTTTCTTGTACCATGAGGCACCAAGCCAGGGCAAGCTGAATGTGTGGAGGGGATTGGATGGATAACGGTAATTGTGTGTGTGTGTGTGTGTGTGTGTGAGGGGAGGGGGGGGGGGGGATGTGGTTAGCCGTGTTTGTGAGTGTTAATGTTAGTGTGTGTGTGTGTGTGTGTGAGGGAGGGGGGGGGGGGATGTGGGTTCGCCGGTTTGTGAGGTGTAATACTGTTAGTGTGTGTGTGTGTGTGGTGTAGGGGAGGGTGGGGGGGGAGGAGGGGGGGGGGGATGTTGTAGCTGTGATTTGTGAGTGTTAGTGTGGTGTGGTGGTGTGTGTGTGTAGTGAGGGAGGGTGGGGTGGCTGTGTGTTACGAGCTTGTTGTGAGTGTTAGTGTTAGTGCTGTGTGTGTGTGTGAGGGGGGGGGGGGGGATGTGGTTAGTGGTTTGTGAGTGTAGTGTGTTAGTGTGTGTGTGTGTGGTGTGGAGGGGAGGGGGGGGGGGGGGGGGGGGGGGGTGAAATGAATGAGGGTATAGGGTGGATTTTGTTAGTGGTGGATGGTGGCTTCCCGTCTTGCAAGCTGTACAAGTAACCTCTGGGTACCATAAAAAGGGTGATTCAAATCACCGAGGCGTACATCTCATGCACCTTTCTAGCGCCCCCCCCCCCCCCCCCCTCCCCCCCACCAGCTCCCCCCCTTCAACCTACGATGCATGGCGACTCCGTCGGCAGGGCGACCATGTACTTCAGGTCTCCATCTTGCAAGCGACACAAGTAACCTCCGGGAGCCATTCTAAGGGTGTTCCGAATCACTGAGGCGCAGATCTCATACATCTTCCGAATCACCCATATACCTTCCTGATAGCACCATGCCCCCCCCCCCCCCCCACACACACACACCACTACCCCTCCACACACCTCTCCCCCCCTCTCACCTGCGATGATGGCAGGGCGACCATGTACTTCAGGTCTCCATCTTGCAAGCGACACAAGTAACCTCCGGGGGCCATTCTAAGGGTGTTTCGAATTACTGAGGCGCAGATCTCGTGCACCTTCCTAGCGTCGCGTCTGAACTTTGCTGCGTAGGTTTTGCCCCCGTCGATGATACAGAAGATCATGGTGATGGGGGGGAGGTCTAGTGTTATGTCCGATGGAACCAAGCCGATGGGCGCTTCGATGGTGCCTGTGGAGAAAGGCAGGGGGCATCCGGGCATGGTGAGGTGTGTGTGTGTGTTGGTGTGTTGTCTGGTTGGGGGAGGTCTAGTGTAATGTCGGATGGAACCAAGCCGATGGGCGCTTCAATGGTGCCTGTGGAGGAAGGCAGGGGGCATGGTGAGGCGTGTGGTGTGTGGTGTTTGTGTGTGTGTGTGTGTGTGTGTGTGGTTTGTTGGGGAGGGAGGTTAGTGTAAGTCGGATTGAACCAAGCGATGGGGGTATTTGATGGTGCCTTGTGAGGGAAGGCAGGGGGCAGGGTGAGGCGTCTGGGGTGTGTGGGTGTGTGTTGGGTGGATGTGTGTGTGTGTGGTTCTGGTTGGGGGAGGTCTAGTGTAATGTCGGATTGGAACAAGCCGATGGGTACTTTGAGGTGATGGGAGGAAGGGCCGGGGCATGGTGAGGCGCTGTGTGTGGTGGTGTTGTGTGTGTGTGTGTGTGGTCTGGTTGGGGGAGGTCTTGTGTAATGTCGGATGGAACCAAGCCGATGGGTACTTGATGTGTGCCTGTGGGGAAGGCAGGGGGGGCATGGTGAAGCGTTCTGGGTGTGGTGTTGGTGTGTGTGTGTGTGTGTGTGTGTGGTCTGGTTGGGGGAGGTCTAGTGTAATGTCGGATGGAACCAAGCCGATGGGTACTTTGATGGTGCCTGTGGAGGAAGGCAGGGGGCATGGTGAGGCGTGTGGTGTGTGGTGTTTGTGTGTGTGTGTGGTGTGTGTGTTGTGGTACTGTTGGGGAGTCCCGGTAATGCGGATGGAAACCCAAGGCGATGGGTACTTTGATGGTTGCTGAGGAGAAGGCAGGGAGCATAGTTGAGGCGGGTTTTTTTTTTTGGGTGTGTGTTGTGTGTGTGGTTGCGGTGTGTGTGGTTGGTTGGGGAGGTCTAGTGTTCATGTCGGATGGTGGAAACCAAGCAGAGGGGTACTTTGATGGTGCTGTGGAGGAAGGCAGGGGGGCCTGGTGAGGAGTGTGGTGGTGGTTGTTTGTGTGGTGTGTGTCTGGTGGGGGAGGGTCTTGAGTGTAATGTCGGATGGAACCAAGCCGATGGGTCTTGATGGTTAGTTGCCTGTTGGAGGAAGGAAGGAGCATGGTGAGGAGGGTGTTTGTGCTGTGGGTGTTGTGGTGGGTTTGTGATGTGTGTGTGTGTGGTTCGGTTGTGGGGGCTGGTCTCGGTAAAGTCGGCTGGAACAGACGATGGGTTACCTGTGATGGTGACTGTGGGGGAAGCAGGGGGCATGGTGAGGCGTGTGTGGTGTGTGGGTTGGTGTGTGTTGTGTCTGGTTGGGGGAGGTCTAGTGTAATTGTGGATGGAACCAAGCCGATGGGTACTTTGATGGTGCCTGTGGAGGAAGGCAGGGAGCATGGTGAGGGTTGTGGTGTTGGTGTTTGGGTGTGGTGTGTGTGTGTGGTCTGTCTGGTGGGGGGAGGGGGATGGGAGGTCTAGGTTAATGTAGGATTGGAACAAGCCGATGGGGACTTGATGGTCCTGTGGAGGAAGGCAGGGAGATGTGAGGAGCGGTGTGGAGTGTGGGTTGTGTGTGTGTGTGGGTGTCCTGGTGGGGGGAGGTCTTTCTAATGTATGTAGGATGGAACCAGAAACAGAGGACTTGATGTGGTGCATAGGTGGAGAAGGAGGGGGACATGGTGAAGCGTTGCTGTGTGTGTGGTGTGTGTGTGAGTGGTGTGTGTGGGTGGTGGTCTGGTTGGGGGAGAGGTCTAGTGTAATGTCGATGGACCCAAGCCTGAATGGGTCTTGGACGTGGTGGCCTGTGGAGGAAGGCACGGGAGCAATGGTGAGGAGTGTGGTGTTGTGGTGTTTGTATGTCGATGTGTGTGTGTGGTCTGGGTGGGTGCCGAGTCTAGTGATGTCGGATGGCAACCCAAGCCGATGAATCGCGTACGTGTTGCAGCTGGTGCCTGTGGAGGACGGCAGGGGGGGGGGCATGGTGAGGCGGTGGGGTGTGTGGTGTTTGGTGTGTGTTGGTCTGGTTGGGTGAGAGGTCTGTTGTAATGTCGGGACACGTGGAAGCCAAGCCTGTTATGGGTACTTTGATTTGGTGCCTGGGCAGAATGTGGCAGGTGGCATGGTGGGGCTGTCTTGTGGTGTGTGGTGTTTGTGTGTGTGTGTGTGTGGTCTGGTTGGGGGAGGTCTAGTGTAATGTCGGATGGAACCAAGCCGATGGGTACTTTGATGGTGCCTGTGGAGGAAGGCAGGGGGCATGGTGAAGCGTCTGGTGTGTGGTGTTTGTGTGTGTGTGTGTGTTGTGTGGTCTGGTTGGGGGAGGTCTAGTGTAATGTCGGATGGAACCAAGCCGACGGGTTTACTGATGGTGCCTGTGAGGACGGCAGGGGGCCATGGTGAGGCTCGGTGTGGTGTGTGGTGTGTTGATGACCCATGTGTGTGTGGTCTGGTTGGGGGAGGTCTAGTGTAAAGTCGGATCGGAACCAGCCGATGGGTATGTGATGGTGCCTGTGGGGAAAAGGCAGTGTGGGGGCATGGTTGACGGGATGGGTGTTGGTGTTTGTGTGTGTGTGCCGCGTGGTGGTCTGGGGTGGGGGAGGGTCTAGTGTAATGTCGGATTGGAAACCCAAGCCGATGGGTACTTTGATGGGCCTGGGAGGAAGGCAGGGGGCATGTAGGCGTGTGTGGGTGTGGTGTTGTGTGTGCTGTGTGTGGTTCTGGTTGGGGGCGGCCTAGTTGTAAGTCGGATGGAACCAAGTCGGATGGGTACTTCTGCTGGGCTGGAGAAGGCAGGGGGCATGGTGAGGCGTTTGTGGCCATGTGTGGTGGTTGTGGTGTTTGTGTGTTGGTGGGTTATTTGGTGTTGTGTGTGTGTGCGTGATGTGTGTGGTTGTTTGGGGAGGTTCTAGTGTAATATGGCTGGAACAAAAAGCCGACTCGGGGTACTTTATGGTGCCTGGAGAGAAGGAAGGGGGGGTGAGGCATGGTGAGGGGAGTTTGTGTGTGTAGTATCAGACAGTTTTGAGCCGACAACAAAATTAGCCAACATTTTAGGACTGTTTGCTCCTCCTTGAATAATTAGTGCTCCCTCCTGGACTACCTACCACCACCTCATCACCCCAGACCAGATTAAAAATGAAATGATAACGCCTGGTGAAGCCGTGGTATGGTGGAAGGGCGACAGTCGTACGCGGGTTGGGATGGTCTCGCCACAAAATGGAAAGATACCATCGCGGTTGAGGACGACCTGCAACGCCAAAGAGCCGACCGAAAGGCGGAGCGAAACCCCGGACCTTTTCCTCAAGTCGAATCTGGGTCTACCCACTAGACCAATTGCATATCACTGAAAGGGGCTACCAGCCAACGATAGTTTACCAATGAGACGACAGTTTGACAACGAAAGTAGCAACAGTAGGGACCTTAGACTGTTTTGCCCTCCTTGGACTAAATTAGTGTGTTCCATGGACTACCCCCCCCCCCCCACTCACCCTTCTCATGTCTACGACTATCACCATCATCAGCAGCCAGGCAGCTGCAGGAAGGCCCAGAAAAGTAAGGTTTGATGTAGGCAGGAACCCATTCGGGGGCTAACCACTACGAAACCCCAACAAAGAACAAAAACGAAAGCACCACGAACCACAATAACCACACCATCATCACCACCAATCGGCCACCTATCACCACTACACTCACCACCACCCGCAACCCCAACTACGTCATCTAATTAGCCACAGATAGCTTACCAGGAGCCGAGAAGTAAGGTTGATCTATGCAGACCTGTTCAGGGGCTCCCGCTACTACCATCACCACCACCATCATCACTATGATCACGACCACCACAACCACTATCGCCACCATCCCAACCACCATCATCAATAGCCACAGATAGCTTTCCAGGAGCTGAGAAGTAAGGTTGATCTATGCAGACCCATTCTGGGGCTACCACCACCACCACCAACCACCACAACCACTACATACCACGCTCCACCATCAACTATCGCCACATCACACCCACTAATCAATAGGCACAGATAGTTACCGAGGAAGCTGAGAAGTAGGTTGGTGATCTATGCAGACCCATTCTGGGGCTAGGTCCATCTTGTTTCCAAAAGCTTTGGCACGTTGCACCAAACACGAGGGCAGAATCTGGTACAGATGCAGCTCCTCTCCATCAAAATTAATGTTCTGCAGAGCAGAAGGTGACAGGCAAGTTCAACTGCAGAGCAACAGTTCAACTGCAGAGCAACAGGCGACAGGCAAGTTCAACTGCAGAGCAACAGTTTAACTGCAGAGCAACAGTTTAACTGCAGAGCAACAGGCGAAAGGCAACAGGCGACAGGCAAGTCTAAGTTCAATTCACTTCGCAACCAAACGAGAGGGCAGAATCTGGTATAAGTGCAGCTCCTCTCCATCGAAATTGATGTTCTGCAGAGCAAAAGGTGACAGGCAAGTCTAAGTGCAATTGACTTGGCAATCAAAGGGCAGAATCAGTCACAGGGGCAGCTCCTCTCCATCAAAATTGATGTTCTGCAGGGCAACAGGCGACAGGCAAGTATGAGTTCAATTTACTTGGCAATCAAACACAAGGGCAGAATCAGTCAAATGGGCAGCTCCTCTCCATCAAAATTTATGATCAGTAGAGCAAAAGGTGACAGGCAAGTTTAAGTGCAATTGGCTGAGCATTGGGCAGAACAAAAGGGTAGAATCTGGTAAAGGTGCAGCTCCTCTACATCAAAAATCTGTTCTGCAGGTCAACAGGCGACAGGCAAGTCTAAGTTTAGCTGACATGGCAATCAGACACAAGGGCAGAATCTGTCACATGTGTGGCTCCTCTCCATTCGAATTTCTGTTATGCAGGTCAACAGGCGACAGGCAAGTCTATGTTCAACTGACTTGGCAATCAAACACCTCCAGAATGGTGCCCCAAAACTGCAAACATCTCTTGCGAGCGAGATTTCCTGCCTCAGTATATCCTCCTTCTTCTTAGGCTGACTATCCCCCTTGCTGTCCGGAAGTCAACGAGATTCTACCTAAGCCTGTCTTCCCACCTAATCAAATCCCCTCCCCTCCCCTCTAGAAATGCGCACCTAACTGTGAACATCTCATGCGAGCAAGAACTCTAGCCTCAGCATATCCTCCCTCTTCTTAGGCTGACTACCCCCTGCGTCGGAAGTCAACGAGGGGGGATTCTACTATAGCGTCTGGTCCCATCTGTATCAACTGCATCACTCCCCTGTCCCCTGCTAGAAAATGCGCACCTAAATGTGAAAATCTCATGCGAGGCGAGAACTTCATGCTCAGCATGTATCCGGCCTCTTCTCAGATTGACGGGACCCCTCTTGCGCCCAAGGCGGACGTCGAACTTGGATTCTGTGGAAGCCTGGTCCCCATCAATTGAATATCCCCCCCCCACCCCACACCCCCCCCCCCCCCCCCCAACCCCCCCCCCCCTCCCTACCAGAAATGGTGCCCCAAAACTCGCGAACATCATGCGAGAGAGATTTCCGATCAGCAATATCCTCCTTCTTCTCAGCTGATATCCCCTTTGATGTACGGACGTCAACTGAGACTCTATGTAGCTGTCTCCCCCATCTAAGTGAATCCCCTCCCCTCCCCTCCAGAATTGCACGCTAGTCTGTGGACATCTCTTGTGAGCGAGAACTCATGCCTCAGCATATCCTCCCTCTTCTCACGCTAACCCTCCCCTGTCCAAACCGGAAGCTGTCGAGATTATTGGTAAGCCTGTCTTCCCAAGTACTTCAGTCCACCCACTATACAACCATACCGGTGCACTAAACTGTTACTTCTACTATGTCTTGCGGTTCAGAGGCAAGTTGACCTCCACGAAAAAAATGATTATTCTGTCTCGACTAACATTCCTAGTTAATTTGGGTCCAATCGGAGGATGTCGATTTTGCCTCTAAAACCGCACTACCATATCTTGCGAGCAAGAACTCATGCTGCATCAGATAAATAAATAGTACCCCTTATAACGAGGTGCGAGGTTGAGGAGCTGATGACTATGCTTGCAATGGGCAACGCACCCAAGCTCAGCAGATCTTCCTTTCTGTTCAGGAGATTTGCTGCCCCTCACATTGTCCCAAAGGAAGCGATGAGAATCTCGAATAAGCATGTGTCTCCCCATCTTAGTCTCCAGAAACCAGTCACACTCCCTTCAGAATTGTCACCAGATCGTGAACATTATATTGTGCGCGAGAAAGTCAAGCTGCGATCAGCATATCCTCCTTCTTCTCAGGCTGACTATCCCCCTCGCTGTCCGGAAGATTCAAAGAAGATCTACCTGCTAAGGCCTGGGTCCCCAGAACTCCACTCCCCCTCCCCTCCAGAAATGCGCACCTAACTGTGAACATCTCATGCGAGCGAGAAGTCAAGCCTCAGCATATCCTCCTTCTTCTCAGGCTGACTGCCCCCCTAGCTGTCCCGAGCGGAAGTCAGCGAGATTCTACATAAGCCTGTCTCAAATCCACTCATCACCTCTCCAGACATGCGCCCAAAACTGTGAACATCTGTATAGAGCAAGAACTCATGCCTCAGGATATCATTCCTCTTTCAGGATGGACCTATCCCCCTTGACTGTCGGAAGTCAACGAATTCTATTGTAAGGGCCTTGTGTCCCCATCTAACAGAGTATCATCATCTCCCCACCGATTCACCAGCATCTTGCGCAGACCCGACTAGCGGACATCTATTGTGAGCGAGATCTCTTCTTCAATCAGGCTCTTGCCTTCGTTCTATGTACAAGACTACCCCCCTAGCTGTCCCCAGCGGAAGTCATCGAGATTCTAACATTAAGGCCTGTGTTCAGAAACCCACTCACCAATCCCCTCTAGAGATGTCGCTGCGCAAAAAAAACAAAAAAAAAGCAAAAGGGACGTGGTACATCTCTTGCTGAGCGAGAAGTCCCGCTCAGACATGTCCCCTTCTTCCGGGGCTGACTATCACCCTCGCTTCTTGTCCTACCGGAAAACTAAAACCATACCATAGCGGAAGAGGAAACGGAGGAGTAGATTCGATGCACGCCTGGCTCCCTCTCATGTACTTGTGACGTGCCGTGCCACCACGTTTGGCCATCGGCTATTGGAGGGCGGCAACTGGCTGGCTGCTGTGTTTTGGCGAGATGCATGTCTATGAGATCCCCTGTCCGCTGGTGCTCCTAGCATGAGGGGGATGGTGCACAAGAGGCTGTACACATAGGTGCCCATGTCCAGCAGCGGGGTCTCGTCATCAAGCTTGTCAGAACGCCCGCTCCTGTAGTGAGGGATGACACGGAGTGAGGGATGACAATGAGTAAGGGGGGTAGGAGGAGTGAGGGGAGACGGTGAGGTCTGTGAGGGGGGACATGAAGTTGGACTGTGCACAAGAGGCTGGACAAATAGGTGCCCATGTCAAGCAGCGGGGTCTTGTCATCAAGCTGTCAGAACTCCCGCTTCCTG
This sequence comes from Chlamydomonas sp. ICE-L, assembly GCA_013435795.1. Classification (NCBI taxonomy): domain Eukaryota; kingdom Viridiplantae; phylum Chlorophyta; class Chlorophyceae; order Chlamydomonadales; family Chlamydomonadaceae; genus Chlamydomonas; species Chlamydomonas sp. ICE-L. The sequence goes on along the minus strand of JACBWV010000394.1, from coordinate 1,235,293 downwards.
AGTGACGGGAGGACACGGCATTGTGGGGGGTGAGGAGGAGTGAGGGGAGAACGGTGTGGGGTCGGCGAGCGGGGGAGGGGACATGGAAAGGGACTGGCACAAGAGGCTGGAACAAATAGGTGCCCACGTAAAGGCAAGCGGGGTCTCGTCATTACAAGCTTGTTTTTCAAGGGGGGGGGGGGGGGGGGGGGGGAGCGGTCCCGCTCCTGAGTGAGGGAGACTGACACGGACCGTGGAGGGGGCGTGCGGTGGTAGGGGTGGGAGGGGTGGTGGTGGATGGTGGTAGGAGGGTAAAGTGAGGGGAGACACCAGTGAGGTCTTAAGAGGGGGGGGAACCTGAAGGTTTGGAACTGTGCAAGAGGCTGGAACATAGGGCCCTGTCAAGCAGCGGTGGTCTCTCATCAAGCTTGTCCAGAACGCCCGATCCTGTCAGTGAGGGATGACACGGAGAAGGTCCGACGTGAGGGGTGTTGTGGGTCGGAGAGTGCGGGGGGGTAGGCGGGTCGGCGGGCGTTCGTTAGGGGGCTAGGGCGGTGTAGGAGGAGTGAGGGGCAGGGGGTCAGGCGGATGAGGGGGTAGGATAGGAGGAGGAGGGGCGTAGGAGGAGGTGCACGGGGGCTAGGCGGCGGAGGGGGTGGGAGGCGTGCGGGGGGTAGGAGGGAGTAGGGGGGGTAGGGGGTAGGAGGACCGTGAGGGGAGTGGTAGGAGGAGGCTTGTGAGGGGGGTTAGGCGGAGTGAGGGGGGAGTGAGGGGTGGTTGGTTAGGAGGTAGTGAGGGTGGTGGGTAGGGGAGGAATAGGATAGGCGGAGTTTATGGGGCGTTGTTTAGGAGGAAGAGTGAGGGGGGTAGGAGGCGTCGGGGAGGAGGGGGTAGGAGGGAGGAGGGGGGGCAGGGTGGGTCGGGAGGAGTGAAGGGAGGGTACGGTAGGAAATGGGGTTCGAGGTAGTGGGTTCGGCGAGTGAGGGGCGGTAGGAGGAGTGGGGAGGTGTCGGAGGAGTTGAGGGGGGTTTGAGGAGGAGTGACACGGCTCGAGGGGGGGACCGGGGCTGGCGGCGTAAAAAGTGACTTCTAAATTACACCTCTTCCCCCCAGGCAACCCATTTCCTTTTATATGCCATACATTCCAGGCCTTTCAACGGCGCTCTGTAGAAGTGGTACCACACAGTCAATACCCAGGTGCAGTGAACGGAAAGGAAAAAGGGAAGAAACAGGAAGGGAATGCAAGGACGGAAAAAAAGGATGGGCTGGGATGGATGGGATAAGGGAAGGCAAGGGCCAATGCAAGGCCAGGCACGGCAAACAGGCAAGGAAAGGCAAGGCACGGAAAATTGATATCGGGCGAGAGACAACGGGAAAAAAATGATTTCGATCCATCACACACTGACCCAGAAAACTGCCAAAATTGCCTTATATGCTTTTTACTGGTCAGCGGAGGAGGAGAGTGTTGAGTCCACGTGGTCCAAGCGATCAGGCTCGACATGCGTCGCTGATGGCATGTGAAATGTCGGGGGGGTCCTCATCACTGGCCACCATATCAGCACGCTGGGGTGAGACACTGCAAGGGACGGTGGATGGTTTTGTGACTGTGTTTATGTTGCTTGTGGTCCACTGCAATTAGATCTTCCATGCGATTCTTGATTGCAGTGAATGTGGGGGCGTCCATCATGACTTGGCCACCGTTCCTACCAGCTGAGACAACTGCAGGGGCCGATGGATGGTGCTGGCGTTGGGTTGGTTTTCACACACACCTACACACACAAAACCCACACACCCACCACACACGCTCCAACACCCACCCACAACTCTACACCCACACCAACGCTCCCACATTCCTTCACCTCCATCAGCATGTATGTTCCCAGCCTACAGAAATATGACGATATGATTGTTAATGATAGATGATGTGATATGTGAATGTTCTTTAGATGAAGATTGATGATGTGATGATGGATGAAGTTACAATTTCGATCGTGAATCAGGGCTATGGGGATGATGATGATCGATGATGATGATGATGATGATGTGATGATGATGCTGTGCTGATGATGTGATGCTGACGATGAGATGATATGATGATGTGTGATAGAACTGGGATGATGATGGATGGGATGATGGATGAGGATGTTGATGGATGATGATGATCTGATGATGATTTTTGTTGATGATGATGATGTGATGCTGATGATGCTGATTGTGATGATGATGCTGATGATGCTGATGATGATGCTGTTGAGATGATGATGATGATGGTAAGATGATGGTGATGGTTGATGATGATGATGCTGAAATGTGTGATGATGATGATGATTTGTGATGATGATGATGTTGATGATGATGATGATGATGATGATGATGATGATGATGATGACGGTTACAATTTTCTGATCGTGAATCAGGGCTATGGGGATGATGATGATGATGATGATGATGATGATGATGATGATGACGATGATGATGATGATGATGGTGATGATGATGGTGATGATGATGATGACAGACACTACTACACATTTTGTACTTCGAGCAATAATACTGAGAGCTGCTCCTTCACTTGTTACTGGCACCATAACAGAAGGGAGCTGTGCCATGATTTGTAACTAGTGTTTTGTAACCAGTGCAATAATACAGAGCTGCTACTTAACTGGTAACTAGTGCCATGAAGCAAGGGAGCTACGCCATGTTTTGTAACCAGTGTAAAAATACAGAGCTCCTATTTACCCCCTGCAAGCTGATGAACTTGAATGCTGGTCCCTGCCCCCCATAACGTCAACATACCTAGTCCACAGTTAAATCGCTCAACGCAAAATGATACAATGACTGCAATATTGTGAAATAGATACAATGGAAGGAACCAAGGGATCACTAAACAACACAAAGCATAAGCCGTGAAAGCTAGGAGCAATAATACAGAGCTGCCACTGACTTCCTGCAAGCTGAAGGACTTCAGCTGGCCTGCCCCCCTCGTTGTCACCAAATCTGGTCCCATCAAAGGCCACGGACCGCCCCGGCCGAATCTTTACGGCGCGATGTATTCTCGTGGGGGAGATGGGGGAGGGGAAGAGGAAGAGAAAACAACAAGCAACAGGGAGTGGGATAATATAGAGTATTAGTATTAGACAAAGTAGGGATGCAAAATAGCACTAAGCAAAATATAATACAGAGGCCGCACTTAACCTGTAACTAGTGCCCAGGAAACTGGGAGCTAAGCTCTAAATCATATTTTGTTGCAAGCAGTTGTAATATTAACAGAGCTGTCAGCTGACTCTACTTACCCACCCGCAAGCATGTTGGTTTTGACTATGCATCCTTCAGTCTTTTGGCCTATGCCCCCTAATGGCCAAACAAGATCTGGGTCTCATCAAATGGGCCACAACACACGGATACGATGCGCGTAGAGGAAGTAGGAGAGTAGGTATAGATGACACCACCAACCACATCAAGGGAGTAAGTAGTTAGACATATGTAGGAGAAAGGGCAAAATGAAAAGAAAAGAAAATAGATGTCGCTTAATAATACAGAAATATACCAGACGCGGCCACTTACTCCCTGCAAGCTGGTGGACTTGAGCTGGCCTGCCCCCCTCATGCCATCAATGGACAGGTCTCCCCCAGCAAAATAGCAAGGGTGTTACACGATTGGGAGGATCCATTAACCACACCAAGCACTATGACTAGGACAAGTAGGGGTATAGATGAGGTAGCATAGTTATAGTTAGTGAACAACAAGCTGCTATGCATGACTACGAACCTCCCATGGCAATATGGAAGGACTTGCGCACTTTGGATTTGTTAGGGGAGCCCCCCCTTTGGACTTGTGTGTCCCCTGTAGTAATGCCCATGGGACAGGGGCTAGGAAAAGATTGGGGGGTGTACTTTGTACGGGTTGGTTTAGTCGCACATTTTGTCTTGCTGTTTAACTCAATTTGAGCCTCTGCATTCAGGGGGGGGTGTTGGTTGTGCATGCACGGGTTCGTTGTTTGGTTTGTTTTTTTGTGTTTGTTTGTTTGATATGTACAAAGGTTGATGTAACAAGGGTGGATTACAATCGGGTTCTTTGCTTGACGCCCTTGCACCTTCCGGTGGGGAGGAGTAAGGTTTGCAAGGGTGATGTACAAAGTTGATGTGTGACAAGGGTTGCTGCGCCTCTGCATTCAGGTGGGGAGGTGCAAGGGTTGATGTACCAAAGGGTGATGTTACAGGTGTGTACAAAGGGTGCTGACGTCCTCTGCATTCAGGTGGGGAGGTGCAAGGGTTGATGTACGAGGGTTGATGTACAAGGGTTGATGTACAAGGGTTGCTTGACGCCTCTGCATTCAGGTGGGGAGGTGCAAGTGTTGCTGTACAAGGGTTGCTTGACACCTCTGCATTCAGGTGGGGAGGTAAAAAGGTTGATGAACAAGTGTGGCCGCATAATGGGTTTCTGCGTGACGAAAAGTGTTGTGTACAAGCGTCCAACGTAACAGGGTCTCGCTTGACGCCTCACTCAGGTTGGAAGGGGACAAGGGCTGATGTACAAGTGTTGATGTACAAGTTTCAATGTACAAGGGTCGCTTGACGCCTCTGCATTCAGGTGGTGAGGTAGGAAGACTGATGTACAAGGGTTGAGGTACGAAGGCAGGTCACATACTGATAGTGAGCGCCATAAGTAAAGCTCACTGTATGATTTGAAGAGGAACAAAAAAAATACAGTTGAATCGCGTACACAACACAAGCAAAACCCAAGCAAAGGGAGACCCCCCCCACCCAAACCACCAACCCCCCCCCCCACCACACACACAAAAAAAAACAAACCGGAGCGAAAGAAGGGCCAACTCCACCATTAAAAATCCCCCCAGAAGACTAAGACACCACACATCCTCATCTTCCCCCCTTCCCCCCACCCCCCCGCTCCTCCCACCCGTCCCCACCAACAACACATCCCCCCCTTCCCCCCCAAAAAACGGTTGGATTAGCTAACGCTGGAATGTGGCGAATTCCGCTGTATTAGCCTCTAAACGATTGGAATTCGCCTAAACGTTGGAATTTGATTCAAACCTGATCTTCAGTACACCACCAGAACATTTCCACCACCAGGATGAAACCACTGGAACAAATTAAAAATAGCACCCACCCGACGATATAACTGATGCAGCAACATCTGAGAAAGCCTGCACTGTATTAGCCAAATTGTTGAAATTTAATTTGAACCTGACCCTCAGCACACCACTGACTGGACCCCTTCCACAACCAGAACCAGAATTACGCCACTGGAGCCTGCTGGAACAAATAAAAATAAGACCCACCCGACGATGTAACTGACGCATCAACATATGAGGAAAGCCTAAAGTATCGCCGAACCGTTGGACAGGAGCGGCAGCGTGCTTGCCGCGGCATCATCGGTGTCTGTTTGCGCGGTTGTGGTGGAGGGAGCTTGACCCTGTTCTTCGCATAAGCTTGCTACTACCAGAGAGCACCCGCGACTGCAGCTCTCGGGTTAGCGCGCTGTTTTCCCTGATTTCATGTATCCCTGGGGAGCTGTAGTCCTTTGAGGCAGACGATCTGGACTTGAACAGCTTGCTCACTAACTGTGCCGGCAAAGACAGGGGTGTGAGGTGTACATGTGATGTGTGTAAAATTTTGAAGAATACATAGCAGGTGTGGATGGGAGCACAACTGTAGCTTTGCCTGCATTTCATCTATCCCTGAGGAGCTGTAGTCCTTTGAGGCAGACGATCTGGACTTGAACAGCTTGCTTACTACCTGTGCCGGCAAAGCAGAAAAAAACAGGGGTGTGTGGTGTACATGTGTGTGTGTGCAGGTGTACATGTGTGTGTGATGGGTTTCTACCAGAAAGCACCCGATACCTTGTAGCACAAAGTAGATAAAGACATGTGTGTGTGGTGTACATGTGTGTGAGTGTGTGTGTGTGTGGTGTGTGTGTGTGTTCGTTCAGTATTTTTGTGGGTGATTGATGTGGTGATTGTGGTTGGAAATGAGGAGTGGTGCATTGGGTGTGGTGTGATAAGGTGTGTGGGATGTAACAGGTGTGTGTGTGGTGGGTTCCTACCAGAAAGCACCCTATAACTTGAAGCACAAAGTAGATAAAGACATGTGTGTGTGGTGTACATGTGTGTGCGTGCGCACCAGCTGTTGCTTTGTCTGCATATGGGCTTAGCCGTATGGAGAGAGTGTGCATGCGTGTGTGTGATGGATGAGTGTGCGTGTGGTGTGTGTGTGTGGTGTGTGTGTGTGGTGTGTGTGGTGTGTGTGTGTGTGTAAGTGTGTGGTGTCCAGTTACTCACTACCTTGAAGGTTCAGGATATGGTCTGGGGTTGCCGCAGTGTACTCAGTGTGCTGCAGTGTATATATGCTACAACTACTGGTGCATGGAGTATGCAGTGCTAGGCATGATGTATGCATGCAGTGCCTGACTGTATGATGCTAGGGCATTGAGTATGCATGTATGTGCATTGATGTATGCATGCTAGTGCATTGATGTATGCATGCTAGTGCATTGATGTATGCATGCTAGTGCATTGATGTATGCATGCTAGTGCATTGTTGTATGCATACGAGTACATTTGTTGGCCTGTTTTACCCTGTCAGGATATACCCAGCAAAACCGATGACCCACCACACACCCACCACACACACACACAACCCACTACCCCCCACACCTTCCTCACTACCTTGAACTTGCTGATTCTCCTGCCCAGTCTAGACACAACCCGTCTTGACCATCTCATCTTTGCGCTTCTGTGCTCCTCTTTGTAGTCCTTCGATTCCTTGGGCAGTCCGGGAGAATGAGAGATGCGGCAAGTGCGTGGTGTGGTGGGGTTGGTGGGGGGGAGGGGAGGCTAAGTCCGCGTGGTTGGTGGTGGGGGGAGGGTGGAGGATTAGCGGGGGGGGAAGTGATTAGTGGTGGTGGTAGCTTAAGTTGGCGGTGGTGGTGGTGGGTGTGGTGGGTGGGCGGTGGGGGGGGGAAGTAGCTTAGTCAGAGTCGTGGGTCGGTGGTGGGTGTTGTGTGTGGTGGTGCGTTGGGGGGAAGGTGCTTAGTCAGAGGTCGGGGGCTTGAGTTGGTGGGGTTGTAGTTGTCGTGGGGTGGGGGGAAGAAGGTAGATTAAGTCAGAGGTCTGGGTCGTTGTGGTGGGGGGTGGTGGGGTGCGGGGTGGGGGAAGGTAGCTTAAGTCAGAGGTCGTGGGTCGTGAGTGTAGTGGGTGTGGTGGGTGCGGTGGGGGAAGGTGTAAGTAGAGGTCGTGGGCGTGGAGTGGGGTGGTTTGTATGGGTGCGGTGGGGGGAAGGTAGCTTAAGTCAGTGGTCGTGGTGGTGGTGGGTGTGGTGGGTGTAGTGGGTGCGGTGGGGGGAAGGTAGCTTAAGTCAGAGGTCGTGGGTCGTGAGTGTGGTGGGTGTGGTGGGTGCGGTGGGGGGAAGGTATAGCTAAAGCAGAGAGGTCGTGGGGTCGTGAGTGTGGTGGGGTATTGTAGTGGGTTGCGGGGGGGGACAGGTAGCTAAGTCAGTGGTAGTGGGTCGGGAGTTGTGGTGGTTGTTTTAGTGGGTTGGAGTGGGGAAGGTTAGCTTAAGTCAGAGGTCGGGGTATGAGTGTGGTGGGTGTAGTGGGTGCGTGGTGGGGGAAGGTAGAGTTAAGTCAGAGTCGTGGGTCGTGGTGCGAGTGGGGGTGTAGTGAGGTTGTGGTGGGGGGAAGGTTAGCTTTAGTATTCAGTGGTTGTGGGTCGTGAGATGGGTGAGTGCGGGGGTGCAGTGGGGGGAAGGAGGAGCTTAAGGGACGAGTGGTCGTGGTGGTGGTGAGGTGTGGTGGGGTGAGAGTGGTGGATGGTGGGTGGGGATGGTGGGTGGGGGTGTGGATGTGGGGTGTGTGGGTATGGGACATGGTGTGTGTGTGGAGGCTTCTTAGCTCTCCTCTATTCTGTTCAGTTCCTCGTCGCTGCCTGGGCTCCCTTCTTGGTCCGCCCCTCCGCGGCCTTGCCTGTCCCCACGTACACACCGCCGGGCAGCGGTCCGTGGGTGTGCACACTCAGTAGTGGGTGTCGTGGCTCCCCTAGTGGCGTGCGGCTGGGGGGAGCAGCAGTCGATTCCGTCCGTGATGGTGGTGGTGGTGGGTGTGTGCTCCCGTGTGCCACAATAGGAGCCCCCAGGGGTGTCAGTGGTGGCTATGGTGGCGGGGATAGCATGGGCCAGGCTGCGAGTGGCTGGAGGCCTGAGGTGGGCTATACCACGGTGCGGTAGTGCGTTGTGGTGGTGGTGACGGTCACACGTCGGTGGTGGCTCGGTGATGGGTCATGGTCCGGTGGCGGCCCGCGGTGGCCGGTCGGTGGACCCCCAAACGGTGGGTGGGTGTGGTGGTGGGGTGGGGTGTGGTGGTGGTGGTGGTGGTGGGATGTGGTTGGCGGGCTGGTGATGGTGGGGTGTGGTATTTTGTGGTGGCATGCAGCAAGGTAAAATGGTGGAGGGTGGAGGTGGGATGTGGTGGTGGTGGTATGGTGGGTGCGGTGGGTGGTGGTGGAATGTAGGTTGGGTGGGGGGCTGTGGTAGGTGGTAGGTGGTGGGAAATAGTGGTGAAGGAGTGGGTGTATGTGAGGTGGTGTGTGTGGTGGTTGTGGGGTGTGGTGGTGGTGGGAAGACACAGCGCCGCGCACACTGGCCTGAGCGGGGCCCCCCACGTCATGGGGGTGGTGTAGGTGGTGGTGGAGTGGTAGGTGGGGGGTGAGGTGGTGGCGGGTGCTGTGGGGGGCCGGTATTCGCTTCCGTCGGTAAGTAGGTCAGGTCGTGGTGGTAGATGTGTGTAGGTGGGTGGGGTGTGTGGGGGTGGTTGGTGCAATGAACTGTGGGTGGAGGTGGTGTGTGTGGTGTGTGTGTGTAGTTGATGGTGGAGGGTGTAGGTGGGGCGGAGTTGAGGTGGTGGGCAATGTGGTAAGGTGGTGGTGACGGATGTGTGGTGTGGGCTAGGCAGGATGGGGAGGCAGGTCGCCCGCATTGGTGGTGGTGGTGTGGTGGTGGGGAGTGAGTGGTGGGATGTGGTGGACGTGGTACAATTGGTGGGTCGTGGTGCGAAAAATGTGGATGTGATTAGGTGTGTGGTGTGGTAAGGAAAGGTGGTAGGTGGGATGTGGTGGTTGGCCAGGGTGTGTGGCTGACGTGGGCAGTACGGTGGTGGAGTGAAAATGTGGTGATGTGCGGTGCGGGTGGGGGTGGGTGTGAGTGGGTGGGGTGGCAGGGAGTGTGGATAGGTAGAAGGTGGTGGTGTGGCCGGTGTGGGGTGCTGGGCAGTGGTGGGTTTGGATAAATGGAGTTGATTTGTTAGGGGGCACGGGTGTTAGGGTTTGCCTTCCTCTTTTAGTACACCCTCATGTTGTCTCGTACGTAGTGGGTCTTGGGTACCGCCTCAGGAGGTCGGTGGGTTGCCCAAGCTTTGTGGGGGGTTTTTTGCTTTCGTGCTTGTGTGTGTGGTTGGTGGGTTTGTGGTGGGTGTGTGTGTTTCTTGTATAATGGGTGGGGAGGTGGTGGTGTAGGTGGTGGTGTTGGGTGCGGTGATGTCGGTGGGGAGGGGTTGTGGTTGTGGTGGAATGGGGTGTTGGGTGGTGGGTTGCGGTGGGGGGAAGGTTGAGCTTAAGTTAGACCGTCCACCCCCCCCTCTTAGGTTATGGGTGGTTTGGGGGTTAGGGTTTAGTGGGTGTAGGTGTTAACTGGTGTAAGTTTAAGGGTGTCAGTTTAAGGTGGGTATAGGGTTTAGGGTATAGGGTTCAGGGAGTGGGGGCTGACTAAGTGGGGTGCCCATCTTCCCCCTACCTGCACTAAGCAGGGGGCTCTTGGGCGTGTTTGTGTGTGGGTCGTGTTGTTTGTGTTGTTGTGTTTGTTGTGTGTTTGTGTTTGTTGTGTTGGTTGTTGCCGGTGTTGTGTTGGAGTGTTGGTGTTTTGGGAGTTGTGTGTTTGGTGTCGGGGTGATGTGTATGCAACGAGAATAGTGGTTGTGAGTCTGTGTGGGGGGGGTGGTGTGGGTGTGGGGGGAAAAACGGGGGAAATCTCGGGATGTGGGTGGTGAGTGCGTATAATGTGTTGGTATGTCGGGTAGCCCTCCCCGACCCACCCGCACTTTCCCGGCAGATAGATACAAGCCAGGATTGGCAATGCAGCTGGTGTGACAAGGTAACCATGGGAAGCGAAGACAATCCCGCACGCACGATGCTACCTGAATATCACTGCGGTTGGTGACGCACTAAGACCCAGAAAGGACTTCTCTACATCACTCGCGGCTGTGTATAGTTTTGTTCGGGGGCCTGTGGGTGGTGGACTCTGCTGTTTGTGTGAAAGAGTGGGAGGGCACGTACCTGTCCCTTGCTAACCCCTGTTACACTGCCTCAGAGACAGAGACCGACCGATCGTCATATTTCTGGCCTCCGTGGAAATGAAACTTTGAAAAGACCAGGGCAAGTATCACCCCGCTCTGTTGTGTTTGTGTGGGTGAGGTGAGTGTGTGTGTGTGTGTGGGTGGGTGGGTGGGGGGGGGGGGGGGGAGGGGGGAATGGTGTTGTTATTGTGTGTGTGGATGTGTGTGTGGGGTTTGATGTGGGTGGGCTACCCTTCCCCCCTACCTGCACTTGTAAGCAGAAGACGACAGCGTCTATGGCCTCGTGAAAGACCAGGGAGTATCCCCCGTGCTCCTGTTCTATGGTGGTTGCGAAATTGGCCCAGATGGCCTTTTCAACCACGCTGCTGTGTATTGGCGAGCGCTTTCATCATGTCATCGGGATGTTCGATGCAAAGCCGGGTGTAGTCCTCGATGTAGGTGACCGCCACGGTGACGTTACCGCCCATGGGCTCCCCTTGAGTGCGCTTCTTCATGTCGAAAGTAAAAAGGAAGGGTGGTGTGCGGCATAGCCCACAAGTTGTTCGGGTGTGCGAGTGTGTTTGTTTGTAGGGGGGGGGGGGGGGGGGGGGGGGGGGGTAGGGGGGGGGGTTTGGAGGGTTGTGTGCACGCAGGCCTTTAAAGTGATGGTGGTGGGTGGTGGCGTGGGGTGGTGGTGGATGATGTTACGTGGCGTGTTTGCTCCCATGGGGCTTCCCTTGGGTTGCCGCCGATTTCATGTCGACGTACAACTGCAGGGTTGCAGAGGGTAATGTCGTGGGGTAGGGAATGTGTGTGTGGGTTTTGTTTTGTGGTGAGGTTGCTTGTGTTTTAAATTGTGTCTATCATGGGGGTGGGGGGGGATGACAAAACAGCGAGGTGCGCGATGTGTTGCGCTGCGTATGCTTGGCTTCTCATTCGGGATAAAGATCATCAATCTGGTGGGTGTGGGGCCAGGGGGGGTCTCGGGGGGGTTGCATATTTAATGTGGTGGGTGGGGGTGGGGGTGGGGAGGGGGGCTGGTTGTGGGTAGTGAGGGGGTTGGAGGGGGTGGGGGTATGTGTGGCACACAGGCCTAGGTGAGGTGGTTGGTGATGGGGGGGTGACCGCACACGGTGCCGTTACCGCCCATGGGCTCCCCTGAGTGCGCCTTCATGTCAGAAGTATACACATGCAGGTTGTGTGTGTGCCGGCCCCCTCTATAGGCATAAGATGTTGAGGTCGTGCGGCATGTGTGGGTGTGTGGGGGGCTGCGGTGGGCTGGGGGGTTGTGGGGGGTGTGGTTTGTACGGGGGGGTGTGGTGGTTGGTTAGGGGTGCGGGTGGTGGGGGTGTGGGGTAGTGGGCGGGGGCGGGGGGGCGGGGGGGGGGGGGGGGTGGGTGGTGCGAGAGAAGGGGCTGGAAGCCCACCAAAGCTCCTTTTCTGAGAATGAAAAAACATTGTCACATGAATCTCCCACCAGGAAATACCGGGTGGCGAGTCTTTCTGGAAACAGATGACAAGAGTGGCACTCTAAAACCGCACCATATACCCTTTCTGAATGGAAAAAACATTGCACATGAATCCCACCAGAAGACCCCTTTCTGAAATGGAAAAAATGCACTTAAAACCCACCAGAAGACCCCCTTTCTAAAGTGGAAAAAACTGCACTTGAAACCCACCTGCACGTCATTCTCAACGCGAATCTTGGCCGTGTGTGGAAGCGATGCGTATTAATCGAGTACCTATGATAGGAAGCAGGTAGTGGTGGGAATGACGATGATGAGTCGGCCAGAGCGCGCCAATGTGAGCCACATACCAGGGATGCGTGACCACCACACACCTGTCAAGGAAACAAATAATTAAAGGGTTAGGTGTGAATGATAGGAAAGATAGTCTAAAGTCTAGAGTCGAGTCGAGTCGAGTCGAGTCGAGTAGATTGGAGTAGAGTAAAGTAAAGTACAGTGGAGTAGAGTAGATTGGAGTAGATTGGAGTAGAATGGAGTCGAGTTGAGTCGAGTCGAGAGTAGCGCGAGAAAGATTGGAACTGCAACGCACACACTACAATTTCAAGTGAAGCATCTGGCGCAGATATTCATCACACTGCAACACACACTTTTAACTGTAGAGTGTTTAAGAGATGCTTTACACTCAACAGGGACGGCGAGATCATTCACCAAAGATTGGAACCTGCAACCCCCACACATCTACTGCCACTCACTGCCATGGCAAGTGGAGCTCCTGGCGCCGATATCCATCTATGCAACACACACTTAACTGTAGTGGTTAAGAGGTGTTTACCAATCTCAAGGTGAGGCAGCGCAGAGCTCCTCACCCAAAAATGCGAATGCAACACACACACAGCAATTGCAAGTGGAGCTCCTGGCGCCCGATATCCATCATACTGCAACACACACTTTCAACTGTAGTGTGTTTAAGAGATGCTTTACAACTCAACAGGGACGGCAGAGATCACTCACCCAAAGATTGGAACTGCAACACACACACACTACAGCACACTCACTGCAATTGCAAGTGGAGCTCCTGGCGCAGATATCCATCACACTGCAACACACACTTTCAACTGTAGTGTGTTTAAGAGATGCTTTACAACTCAACAGGGACGGCAGAGATCACTCACCCAAATATTGGAACGTTCCCGTATGATTCAATCTCCAGAGGGATCAATTTGTAGCCCTGTACGCAAGTTGCAGGGTGTTTGGGTTTAGGGTTTTGGGTTTTAGGGTTTTGGGGATTTAAACCCTAAATCTACTGGTAGATCGATTTGTAGCCCTATTTGCAAGTTGCAGGGTGTTAGGGTGTTTGGGATTAGAGGGTAGGGTTTTCAACCCCAAACCCTGAATTTCAAGAGATTAATTTGTAGCCCTGTGTGATAGTTGCAGAGTGTTAGGGTGTTTGGGATTAGGGGGCAGGTTTTTCAACCCTAAACCCTGATTTTCCAGAGAGATTAATATGTAGCCCTATTTGCAAGTTGCAGGGTGTTTGAGTTTCGGGTTTCGGGTTTCGGGTTTTAGGGATTTAAACCCTAAGCTCTAAATCTCCAGAGATATTCTTCTGTAGCCCTGTGTGATAGAGTTGCGGGGTGTTCCTTTCACGGTTGGGCAAATCTTAGCCTAACCCTGGAATGTAACATGCAAACAAAGAGTGTGGATGGGAGGGGAGTTGAAAAAATATATGTGGTGTTTGGTGTTTGGTGTGTGTGTGTGTGGTGTGTGGTGTGTGTGTGTGGTGTGTGTGGTGTGTGTGGTGGGTTGATGTTGTTGTGTGTGGGTGTTTGTGTGGTGTGTCTGTGGTTGTGTGTAGTGGGTGCTGTGTGTGTGGTGGGGCTGGTGTGTGGTGTGTTGTGGTGTAGTGGCTGGTTGTGGTGTGTGCTGTGTGTGTTGTGTGTGGTGTGTATGTGGTTGTTGTGGTGAGTGCTTTGTGGTGGTGGGTGTGTGTGTGGTTTGAGTTTGTGTGTGGTGTTGGTGTGTGGGGTGTGTTTGTGGTGTTGTTGGGGTGGTGCTGGTGTGGTTGCTGAGTTGCTGTGTGTGTGGTGGCTGGTGCGTGGATGGTGGGTTCTGTGTTGGTGGTGGGTGCTGTGTGTGTGGTGTATGTGGTCTGTGTGTGGCGTTGCTTGTGTGTGGTGGCTGTGTTTTGGTTGTGTTGTGTGGTGTGTATGTGGTGGGTGTGGTGGGTGCTGTGTGTGTGGTGGGTGCTGTGTGTGTAGTGTGTATGTGGTGCGTGTGTTGTGTGCTGTGTGTGTGATGTGTGCTGTGTGTGTGGTGTGTGCTGTGTGTGTGGTGGGTGCTGTGTGTGTGGTGGGTGCTGTGTGTGTGGTGGATGGTGGGAGTAACATGCACAAAGAGAGTGGATGGAAGGGACGTTGAGCACGCTATATGTATCATACCTAGGGGTCGGCAATATGATATCATACGATATCATGTCATCATATGATATCATATGATGCCAGTGGTCTGACTAGGTAACTTTGGCCTAGGGCATCACATCATATGATATTAAATCATGTCATTTTTGTATATGCGTTCCCTAATCATACCATAGGAAAAAGCTATCCAAACATCCATTGTAGCTGAATATGACACATCCTTTGTAGATGAATATGACACCACCACCACAATCCAAACATCCTTTGTAGCTGAATATGACACATCCTTTGTAGATGAATATGACACCACCACCACAATCCAAACATCCTTTGTAGCTGAATATGACACATCCTTTGTAGATGAATATGACACCACCACCACAATCCAAACATCCTTTGTAGATGAATATGACACATCCTTTGTAGATGAATATGACACCACCACCACAATCCAAACATCTTTTGTAGATGAATATGACACATCCTTTGTAGATGAACATGACACCACCACCACAACCACCACGAACAACAACATCAACAGCTAAAGGGCAAATAAAGCAACATCAAAGACATTTACAGCGAAGGGGGAAACGAACAACAACATCAACGACATCAAAGGTAACAAGGGCAAAGAACAACATCAACTACATAAACAGCTCAAGGGCAAAGAACAGCCACATCAAAGACATTAACAGCAATGGGGGAAACGAACTACAATTTCAACAACAACATCAAAAGAAACAAGGGAAAAGAACAACATCAACTACACCAACAGCAGTAGGGGGACCGACCCAATATCAACAGAAACAAGGGCAACCAACAACAGCATCAACGACCCAACACAAACAGCAACAACATCAACGACCCAACATCAATAGAAACAAGGGCAACCAACAACAGCATCAACGACCCAATATCAATAAGAAACAAGGGCAACCAACAACCGCATCAAACGACCCAACATCAATATAAACAAGGGGCAACCAATAACCGCATCAAACGACCCCCAATATCAATAGAAACAAGGGCAACCAACAGCAGCATCAACGACCCAATATCAATAGAAACAAGGGCAACCAACAACAGCATCAACGACCCAACATCAATAGAAACAAGGGCAACCAACAACAGCATCAACGACCCAACATCAATAGAAACAAGGGCAACCAACAACAGCATCAACGACCCAATATCAATAGAAACAAGGGCAACCAAAACAGCCATAAAGACTTCTCTAACCCAACTCCCTTTGTCTTTCACCCCCCAACATCCAATAGAGAAACAAGGCAACCAACAACAGCCTCAAAGGACCCCAATTCAATAGAACAAGGGCCAACCACCAACAGCATCAACGCCCAATTAGCAATAGAAACAAGGGCACCAAACAGCATCAACGACCCAACATAAATAGAAAAAAAAAGGGCAACCAACAACAGCATAACGGACCCATATCAATAGAAACAAGGGCAACCAACAAACAAGCATAAGACCCAAATATCAATAGAAACAAAGGGCAACCAACAACGCATCAACGACCCAACATCAATAGAAAAAGGGCAACCAACAACAGATTCAACGACCCACATCAAAATAGAAAAAAACAAGGGCAACCACAACAACAGCCATCAACGACCCCAATATCAATAGGAACAAGGGCAACCAACAACAGCATCAACGACCCAACTCATAGGAAGAAACCTAAGGGAAACAACCCAGCCTCGACGACACTATATCAATAGAAACAAGGGCAACCAACAACAGCATCAACGACCCAACACAAACAGCAACAACATCAACGACCCAACATCAATAGAAACAAGGGCAACCAACAACAGCATCAACGACCCAATATCAATAGAAACAAGGGCAACCAACAACAGCATCAATGACCCAATATCAATAGAAACAAGGGCAACCAACAACAGCATCAACGATCCAACATCAATAGAAACAAGGGCAACCAACAACAGCATCAACGACCCAATATCAATAGAAACAAGGGCAACCAACAACAGCATCAACGACCCAACATCAATAGAAACAAGGGCAACCAACAACAGCCTCGACGACACTATATCAATAGAAACAAGGGCAACCGAATACAGCATGAGAAGTGGTGGTGGTTGTAGCACTTACAGGAATGCAAAAGTCCTATGCATCTGATCAGAAATAGCGCAAGTCAAACCAGCACAATCATCTTGCCGAAATGGACCAGAGAGCCCAGGATACAAGTCCTATGCAGCATCGCAAGCGACGCGGAAAATTGGTGGAGTGTGTTGGCAACGGAACGAAAGGTGGCAACGATGGAGCTGACCGAAGCGAGTTAGTTACGCGACCGTTGGCTGACGTGTCGGGCTTCAAGTTTTTCGGTCGGACAGACGGACACATGGGTAAACATGGAGGCTGGGGGCTCCCGCCCCTTTGAAGTGGTTGTAGCACTTACAGGGATGCAGAAGCACGTTTTGTAACCGTAGTACTCAGGGTCGATGAAGTACTCAGTCACATTGTCGGCGGATGTCAAGTCAGAACCACGCGTGACCACCCTTGGACACCTGAGAGTGGGTGTAGGTGTGTGTGTGTAGGTGTGTAGGTGTGTGTGAGTGTGTGGTGGTGGTGGTGGTGGTGGTGGGGGGGGGGGGGGGTATGTGTGTGGGTTTGGGTGTATGTGTGGGCGTATGTGTGGGTGTATGTGTGGGTATATGATTGGATGTAGGTGTGCATGGCGACCCTTGGACACCTGAGAGTGTGTGTAGGTGTGTGTGTGGGTGTGTGTAGGTGTGGGTGTGGGAGTAGGTGTGGGCATGGGTGTAGGTGTATGTGTGGGCGTAGGTGTGGGTGTGAGTGTGGGTGTATGTGTATGTGCGGGCGTATGTGTGGGCGTATGTGTGGGTGTGGGCTTCTGTGTGGGTGTGGGCGTATGTGTGGGTGTAGGTGTGGTACGTGTAACCGGGTGCAGGTGTGGGCTTCTGTGTGGGTGTGGGCGTATGTGTGGGTGTATGTATGGGTGTAGGTGTGGTAAGTGTAACCGGGTGCAGGTGTGGGCTTCTGTGTGGGTGTGGGCGTATGTGTGGGTGTAGGCGTGGGTGTAGGTGTGGTACGTGTTACAGGGTGCAGGTGTGGGCTCCTGTGTGGGTGTGGGCGTAGGTGTGGGTGTAGGTGTGGGTGTAGGTGTGGTACGTGTTACCGGGTGCAGGTGTGGGTGATGACCCTTGGACACCCGAGAGTGGGAGTAAGTGTGTGGGTGTGTGGGTGTATGCGTGGGCGTATGTGTGGGTGTGGGTGTAGGTGTGGGTGATGACCCTTGGACACCCGAGAGTGGGAGAGTATGTGTGTGCGGTGTGTGGTGTTATGCGGGGGGGCGTACTGTGGGGTGTGGGTTGTAGGTGGTGGGGGTGATGAACCCTTGGAAACCCGAAGTGGAGTATGTGTGTGGAGTGTGGGGTGATGCGTGGGAGTATGTGCGGGGTGGGGGTAGTGGGGGTGATGACCCTTGGACACCCGAGAGTGGGAGTATGTGTGTGGGTGTGTGGGTGTATGCGTGGGCGTATGTGTGGGTGTGGGTGTAGGTGTGGGTGATGGACAACCTTGGACACACGGAGAGGGGATTATGGTGTGGAGGTGTGGGTGTATGCGTGGGCGCGTATGTGTGGGTGTGGGTGTAGGTTGTGGGTGAGACCCCTGGACCACACGAGCAGTGGGGAAGTTGTGTGGGGTGTATGCGTGGGCGTATGTGTGGGTGTGGGTGTAGGTGTGGGTGATGACCCTTGGACACCCGAGAGTGGGAGTATGTGTGTGGGTGTGTGGGTGTATGCGTGGGCGTATGTGTGGGTGGGGGTGTAGGTGTGGGTGATGGCCCTTGGAACCCCGAGAGGGGAGTATGTGTGTGGGAGTGGGGGTGTAGCGTGGCGTATGTGGGTGTGGGTGTAGGGTGGTATGTCTCTTGGGCACCGTTGAGTGAGGCGAACAATCAGGGTGTGGTATGGGAGTTTGTGGATGTGGGTGTGGGGTTGTGTGGGCTCTTATGTGTGTGTGGGAATACGGTGAGGGGAGTGCTGAGGGGTTGGGGGGATTGGGAGTTTGTGGGGGTGTGGGTGTGGGGGGGTGTGGGAGGGGGTGGGTGTGGGAGTGTGTGGGTTTCGGTGTGGGAGTTTGTGGGTGTGGGTGTGGGTATGGGTGGATGTGTGTGTGTGAGTTTGTGGGTGTGGGGGTGGGTGTAGAAGTGCGTGGGTGTGGGTGTGGGTGTGGGAGTGGGTGTGGGAGTGTGGGTGTGGGTGTTGTGTTTAATCACGGAAAAGCCCTCTATATCAAAGGAAAAGCTTAGCCTTTTTGTCACAAATTTCCATCTCATACTTACATTTGCTCCCCTAAGTATAGAAGTGCGTGGGTGTGGGTGTGGGAGTGTGGGTGTGGGTGTGGGAGTGTGTGGGTTTCGGTGTGGGAGTTTGTGGATGTGGGTGTGGGAGTTCGTGGGTGTGGGTGTGGGAGTGTGTACGTGTGGGTGTGGGAGTTTGTGTATGTGGGTGTGGGAGTTTGTAGGTGTGGGTGTGGAAGTGTGTGGGTGTGGGAGTGTGTGGATGTGTGTGGATGTGTGTGTGCGTGTGTGTGTGCGTGTGTGTGAGGGGGGGAGGGGGGGGAGTGTGTGGGTGTGTGTGGGGGTGGGTGGGTGGGGAGGGGGGGGATGTGTCTGTAGGTGTGTGAGTGGGTGGAGGTGTGAAGCATAATAAAGCGTGCCAAAGCAACCAGGCGAGGGTGCCAAACAAAGAAAA